>JBBPPQ010000791.1:0-12236 GCA_038092035.1 Leccinum disarticulatum | reverse complement strand
AACCCTACCGAAAAGGCACTTTCAAGTTTCTGCTCAGGGAAGCCGGGGCAGGTTTGCGGCAGATAGACTAAGGTGACAGGTCGCGTAGTGTTGATGGAAAAGAAAGAAGAACGCTTAGCAGTGTGATTCAGGAGCTTTCTTTGGGAAGGCGAAAATAGGTATCGAACATGCCACATGGACAACGATTCTTGGATCCGGTATGCAAGCCATCATTTTGGTAACGATTAGCCGGTTAATAGTCTCACAATAGGCACATGGTCATAACAACATTCGGGAATTCCATCTTCCTAACAAGAACGACTTCATACCAACCAACCTCAGCGTTGAAAAGCGTGACAATGCTAGCAGCTGCTGGTATTGTTCGGCGAAGCTAGGCTAGTACCCCTGGCCCGACAGAGATCGACGAAATTGACTTGGGCCACACCCGTCCAGCTGCTCTCCGTCATAAGGCTGACAGACATCGCATTATCCTCCGACGGCGTTCGTCTCATCTAAGCCTTCCTGGGGACACAGCTCTAAGAACTGGTCAAGAACCCGTCGTCCGACGTCGTCACGGTCGACAGGCTCATATTTTTATTCAGAACAAAAGTTCTGCCTCGACATGCCGTTCTGGTCTCCAAAAAGTCTCGAAATTGACTTCATGAGCAACAGGCAATCGTAACAGAGATTGGTGTTAATCTGTCAATCATCGTCCCGCCCCAGGCTCGGGGCCCGCGCCATTTTCCGCATCACTTTCCCACGCACTACACGCGTCCCAGTTGGTCGCACGTCTGCGAGCGACCGCTCCTCAGGCCTGGGTTCTGCGATAAGTCAGCTCCCTCAGCGTGTATTGCACCTTATGCAGCGATGACCCATCTACCCCCACGTCAACGGGAGCAATAACAACAAGCGGTTTGCCAACAAGTACCGCGACACAACGGAGCGATGCGCCTCATGCTCACCCACCCCCGCTCAACACGCGCTGGCGGAAGGTGACTTGATCTATTCAGTCGACAAGGATATCGCGATCAACGCTAGCGGAATGGGTAATGGTTTGACGATGCCTGAGGGGGATATGCATGCAAAGACGATCAAGAATGCATATCGGGTTGCGAGGAGGGACATCAGAGGTATTTTATGGTGAGCTGCATGCTTCTGGTGAGTGGTTACGTTGACTGCCGTGGCGTAGAAGCCTGAGGATCCTCCGTATGGACCTGCGTTTAATCTCCCTTGATCACATCGAATCCGTGTCCCGCCCCGTCAGATTCCCCGTTCTTCAAGAAGTTTTGTTGTCGCTTAGTATGTCACACCCTCTCCATTTCCTGAAATTTATTCAGCCCACGTCTATAACCAATCTCAACATCGACGACGAAACTTGTGCTTCTGATTATAACGCTATTTTCACGGAATGGGCATGCCACAATTTATCAGTGATCGACTCGATATCTCCGAAATGCAGGTCTGGAGGGACTATGGCGACAAACACATCATCGATATTGCCGCTCTTCGCCCCCTGTTTCGCTTAAACGCCTCACGTCCTTGAAATTGTAAATTCTATGCACGTTCGACCTCGATAACGCCGCTATCAATGAAATTGCCATGGCCTGGCCACTGCTGGAAACGTTGGACCTCTCCATCCGATCCCATCCAAGGTTACGCTCCCGGGGTTGGTGCCGCTTCTGCGCAACTGTGCGAACCTCGCGCTTTTGGGCGTCGTCGTCGACGCGACGTGTTGCCAGTCGACGTGGAGACGACGGAGCGGCTGCCTGGTGGCGGGGTGCGGAACACCTGTTTGGAGTCGCTGTGGCTGGCCGATTCGAAAATCACGGGGCCAGCCCTCGTCGCGGCGTTTCTGTCTGCAGTTGCGCCCAACATTGAACAAATAGTTTCGAGGTACACGCGATTGTTGAGTGTGAGGGATGGGAAGGACAGGTATCAGAAGAGATAGAAGGAGGTGCGGAGGTTGGTGCGTCAGTTTGCGTTAGTTCGGAAGCAGGAACGGACCTGGACCGCTGCCCGTTGGCAAAGATGCGAGTGTATGCTACAGGCCGCCGGCGAATGGCCCATGATTGCTATGCAAGTACGTCCTGTAACTCATAACTGAGTAGTCGAGAAGAAAAGATCGCGTGCCGGACTGTCTCATTATATGTCGATGTGTACGATGACGATACGAGTGAACGGTGCAAATACTATTGTGCTTCGGAGTAGCATGTTGTGGTTGTGTGCGCAGAGAACATAATGATTGCTACCGCTCGTCAGTCCGTGAAGTAGAACGCAGCTGTTGCAAGCCCAGCAGCTATACATACTAGTACATCGTCCCATGCAGATTACTAGCTTACAAAGAAACCGCTATGTACGGGCCCGCAATGACAGCCCACAAAACACATCCTCAAGCACCGTCTCGTACAAACCGAATCTCCGAGTGTGTTACGTCGATCCCATACCTGAATCAGACGCGAAGAAAAAAAGGAAACACCCAAAAGCGGGCTTCTTGCATCCATTCAAGGTCGGACGGTGTGCACCCGCCCTTTCTATAAAATTGGGGTAACTCTATGCATACCCAAACGTCTCGACGGGCAACATCACGCTCGGCCCCCCGCTTATTACCCTGCCCCATTCTGACGCCGGGAATCTCAGCCCATGCCGCACAGACCTCGTCAAACTCTGCGGCCCGCACACTATGTCGAGAAAGACAACGACCCGGGTAAGCTAAAGCTCTATAGAAGAATCCAGAGTTCAGGTACCCACCTGTAACAGACAGCCTCCCCGTTGCCGTGCCCACCTCCCCTTCCAAAATCGCCTTTATATCCGGCCGCCCATTCTCCATCCGCACCCAGTGATGGCGGTGCGAATGACTCGAACGATGAGCCATCCTTGTCCGGCGACTAGTCCGGAGCCAGAGCAGATTCGGACAAACGTAAACCAACCCCAGCCATGCTAAATGGAGCTGCTACGCTTCCTACTCCTGCTCCGACACCACCCAGGGTAACAAAGATCCGGACGGACACATCCAACCAAGCCGGTGTAAGTGCGCTCGCTCTCGAAAGTGCCTCCGAGATCCACTGGGCTTGAGCTAAGGAGGGGCCGAACCGTCAGCGCCCGCAGTTCGACACAATCACGAAGATACTCGCCCGCTTCACGAATTGCCCAAATAAACACCATTCTGCGACGCCGACCAACTCTCTTTCGCGCTGCTCTTATTAGGCATCGAATCCAAAGAGAGACTTCTCCAAAACAGACTCACTGGATCACGCTTTTCGGGTAATGCCCAGGGAACCCTCAGGTGTGTGTCGCACTCGTGATCTATTCGCGTAGCTGACGACGAAGCTTTGTAAAGTCGAGAGCGTCAAGCCAAATGTGGTCATACTAGGGGGTGTCCTTGATGCGACACCACAAGGAGATGAAGGAACGGGTCGCTGTAACGTTCTCAGCCGGGATACCATACACCGTTTGCGAGGGTCTTGTCGCCGATGGATGGAAAGTGGCTTGAAGAGCTATTGCTGGGACACCACCCAGTCCTGTTTGGGACTGCGGTCAACAACTTCATTTCTGAGGAAGGTCTAGACGCAGTATGATCCTTGGAGGTTGAATCGCGCCCGATCTTGAAGGCATGCTTCAAGTAGTGTGGGGAATCGATTTCTTCTTGATCCGTCGCCCGAATCCAACGCTCCCTGCCAGAATACTGGGGAATACTACAAACTTTCGGAGGGTACTACCAGGTTTCATACAGCCGAAGATCCCCGAGCATGCATGCAGTAGGTCGAAATATTGATCAGGGTGGTCCTGGTTCCAGGTGTCGCAGAGGCTTAGGACACGATCTATCCCCTTCCTCGCGGTACTTCCGTCTCAACGTCAAAGCTCACCCCAAACGGACGAAGCCTCCCAGATCCCACCTTCCACCGTGCAGGAACGAGGGTAGCCCTATTGAGATGAACGCCGCCGGGAAGGTGTTTTCGAACGAGCGCGATGCGCAGAGAATTCGCAGGTACGTGTTGCAGGGATGATCTGTTCGTGTCGCTGACAACGAAGCTTTGGATCAATTATAGGTCCAGAGATCTTTGACTCAAACACTTCGAGTCATCGGACGATTATGTTACCTGTAGAACATAAATACCCCGTTACTATCCCTAATAAATTGAGTGGTCTTCTGAGAAGGTTGCCGTCATCTGGTTCTATCCACATTGCACGATGACTGCTAATATCCGATCGGGCTCATCATAACCCTGGTCTCACAGTCGTCCCGAGATCAGGAGAAATTTGTAACCAAGTTGCAGTCCCAAATGCATCAAGCTCTTTCCAATACAACTAGTACGGGATTGGTTTCGAAAAGAACACTGAGGTTAGTCATTCGATCAATGGCGAGTTTTCAGTCAACAAAGAATTTATGGCAGCCTGTCGACGGGGCCAAGTACAACTTTGTGAAACAGTCAGAAGTGGAGAACCTCCAGAAAGATCTTGCAGTGCGTAATCCGATGAACAAGTATGTTTCAATGAATAAGCGAAATTAGATGTCACGCCGGTGTTAACAAGGATGTTGGACCTTCGAGTCAGCGGTTACCTCCAAAGCTAACAACAAACCAGTAAGGGTGTCGAGTTCTCCTGAAATATGGCGCTGCCTAAACAGCCGTTTCTCAGGCTCAAGTGGTTAGTATCCGGCGGACTGTTCCGAGTCAACCGGCCCCCTTTCCCTTGCCCCATTGTCGCCCCCTTACCGTCTGGCTCCTACTGCGCGTGCACGAATACCATACCATCTCCCACCTCGCCTGGCTGCCCCACATGACATTCCCTTCGTCCTCTTGCCCCTGTTGCGCGCGTACGGGTACCCGATAGGTTGCGCAAGCTGTGCACCAAACGACGCAATGTCTCTCCCCGGGCTTACGGGCGCACTGTTTGAACGGCCACTGAGCGGTACTACGTCAGGGAAGGACACCCCGAGCTGGGAAGGGAACACGTCTTTTCCTTGTTTACGATAGGGTGGTTCAATGTGACTGCTTTCTTGAGCACAAGTGAGCTGTATGATCACCCGGTCCAACAAGTCGAGGAGCTCAAAGCGAATCAAGTCTTGTTTACGGCCTACCCTGCGGTACAGTGCGAACGCCAAAGTCATATACAAGACTCCACGTCCTTAGGCGCTAGTCAAGCTCACAACTACCGGCAACACGCCCTTCGCAAGACGAGTCATGTCGATCAAGTCACCCCATGACGTGGTCGATCTTCCGCCCAGCCCCCTCACTACACTACTCATCATCCGTATCCTTTTCCGCACGTCGTTCGTTGCGAACAATTTGGCACCGTGACTTGACGACGAGCGGTTTCGGTTCCGTGGAACAATGAAGAAGATGAAGGCACCGGGAAAGCCACTCGTGTGACGAACGAGAAGTCGCAGCTAACTTGGGTTGCTCTGGTGCCTCAGCCAGTTAAGATCTCGCCAAACGCTACCGAATTTCTGGCGAGCCTTCGTTATTCTCGACATCCATCTACCGCATCTTTCTGAACAGGTTCTTGATCGCGTTGCAGAAAGACCAGTGCCTGCATATATACACGGTCTGACACTTGTCATTTCCGGAACCGTCACGTTCGTGCGATGCTGACTGACTGTTGTGAGCAGTCGGTTCCGAGCCCGTCTTTCGCTCAGAAAACGCTTTCATTCAGGCTGGGAACCACAAGGACACGGCCGTCCGCCAGCGGGGACAGCGTGGAATGCGTGCTGGCAAAGAGCCTTTCAGGAAGGTCATGGTACTCTAAGCTGCTGGTGAACGAGGGCGACAGGGTGTTTGTGGCGGATTGCCACAAAATGATGTATTTCATCAAATTCGGGCTTGAAATGACGAAGACGAAGCGCCGTTGTACCCGGATGCATTATGTATACTAGTAATAGATCCATAGTGGTAGCTGCAAGCACTCTGATGGACGATCCTCTGTTGCCAGCGTCCCACTAGTATTGCACAAGCTGCTGGTATGCCACTTCGACACAACTTCGATGGTGGTGCGATGTCTGCCATCGATGCCAAACGTTGGCGTTCTGTTCTTGAAGGATGTCCGTAGACGCTCGAATTTCTTGTGATCCCGAAGAAGTTCCTCGATGTACGGCTAGCGACCCTAGCCTACTCCAGCTTGAACTTCAAGAACACCTACTGACTGTCGCCCCACCGCCGCAGTCGCTTCCCTTTTGCCCATCATTTCAGAGCGACTGACAGACTCTGGGATCCTCCCTGGCTGCGCAAATAAGTGTTCAATAAACAGATTCAAGCGCTGAGAGGCTTTACTCTCGGTTGTGGACTCGGACAACGTGAATTACGTCCGAGTCGTCTCCATCTGACCTTAGAGTCTAGACCCAACTCTACCAATGCTTCACACCGTGACGTTGGTATGTTTTGCTTTTTTCCGAAACTGCCACTACGGCGTTTTCGGTCCCGATGCAAGCGGTGCATTCACGTCGACTTCCAAGTTCCCCCCGTTTCTATTATTCACTCTAGCGGTTTCAGGGCCCGTCTTCTGAACCAACAAGGCTGCTCTCGGGAGTTATAGGATTAAGCCGCCCGCATGACGTCACCCTCGTACCACGAACTCCAGAAAATGTTCAATGCACAAGGCATCGAAATTGTTGATAACCAGAAAAACGACGTGGTTAGTCGCAAAGGCTGGCAGAGCGCACCAAAGGTACGCTTAGCATGTATGTCTCCCTTGGCAGAAATCTACCTCAACTGAACGCTCGCACCCGTGAGCACACATCAATTCGTTCAAGGGACTACTCAAAGGTATGCTTTATGACATGAACGTTGGTTAGAACTCACACCTTCTGACGAATTCCTCGTTCCAATTCCATTCCGTATAGCGTACCAACAAGAGATCGATCACCTCACGAAACGTTCCAAAGTCGCCGAGTCGGTCTTTCTCAACGTCTACAAGGTCCTCGCAGAAGCCCCGGACCCATATCCTCTCGAAACAGTCGTGGAACGGGCTATCGCCTCCGAGACGAATGCATCGTGGACAGCCGAAGCCAGTGCGCTCAAGGCTGAGGTGCTAGGTAGACTCAAGGGCGAGAGTGCGTCAAATTGAAGTGGGAGAATACCACACTGGAGAGCACGAAGAGACCCTAGAAGGCAAGGTGAGTGTTTCGCACGGGACGAGGTCGGGATCTGAACCATGGCGTGCTCATCGAGTCCGTTGAGCCAGATGATCGAGGCAATAGGTCTCCCGAAAGAAGAACGAGAGAACGAACTGAATGCGACGTATGACGAACGGATGCGATTTATGAAGAGCGGTGAGCAGCTTTACCTTTTGGTGTTTGTTGTGTCGGGGCTCACCCTCATGTTCGTTTTCGTTAGTCGTACGTTGCTGGACTTGACGCGCTAAGTCGCGTTCTACAAGTCGCAACTTTGGGAGCTTCGGCTGTCAAACGAGGCTAATCAGGCTCGACTTTTGGATGGCAGCTCTTGTGCTGATGATGACCTCGTTTCCAGATTGGCTGAGGCAGACACGTTCTTGGCCGATCTTGAGCGGTCGAATAGAGTCGCAGCCGTCGAATCCTGGGAGAAATGTACGTCCCCTCGATGTTTGTATCCAGGGGCAGGGATTTTATGCTCGCTATGGCACGAGGTACTGCGCGCCGAGGTCGAAGCGCTAAGGGGAGGGAGCGAGAACACATAAATGTGTGTAAGTTGTGGGTTCTTGGCAGCATATATTGAATATTCTGACCAGTGACACAGGATTACGGACCTCCAGTCGCGTCTATCCACTCTCGAATCGACAAACGCAGGTTTAACGGTCCAACTTATATCTGCTCAATCAAGACTTTCTACGGCACAGACACAACTGGCGAGACACGACGAAGAAGTCGCGAGGCTGCAGAGAGAGATAAGATGGAGTTGGAAGTAGGCACACTTAAGCAGAAGCTTGGGCTGTACGCTGACTGCGATGAGATAAAGATGGAGCTCGAGATGATCAAGGCGGGTTTGTACACACCCGCCATGTATGCATATCAAAGGGGACCCCTACGCCCTACTGACAGTACGTCAAATTTGGCGGTCTCGATGACGACGTATCTGATGCGGGTCCTCTCATGCGTCGGAAGGTTCAAGGCATGCATCTTAGCGACCCCAACACCGACAAGGCGAAGCACAGCATAGAAAGAGCCTCGAGGTGCTACTTGCGAGCAAGAACAAGCGCATCCTCGAAAAGCTGATGCGCTTCAGGGCGAGCTCGTCTCTCAGTTTCCTTCGCCTTCGCCTTCGCGTTACCAACCTAGGCTCACCCGCATCTTTGTTTCACCCAGATGCTGCATACATTTCTGGAAAGGTCTCTCCAATCGACGCAGTTGGAACTCGACACGGCCCATGCAGAGCTCTTCAAGCAGAAATCTATCGCTGAATGAGAAACTCGAGACGGACCTCCTCGCCGCTCGATAACCGTTCAGGAAAGGCCGCAAGTACTGGCGGAATGGTCCGAGTCGACGACGCGTTCGCCAGTCTCGGATTGGACCTCGGTTCTGAAGTGCCCAAGGGCAAGAATGGTGAAACGTCTGGGAGTGCGACACGAAGTACGTCGATTCCGTCCTCTGCCGACACATCGACATTGCCCACTGCGACGAGTCAACACGACTAGTTCAGAACACGGAACGCTGAGTGGAGGAGGTAAACGCGTGGTTTCTTATTTTTTAACTTGCGGCCTGGGTGCTCACTCAAAGGTCCCTGCGGCATGAACATTGCAGGAACTCCGACGTCAATTCCACACGATCTCCGAGCTGCGTTCTGAGATCAAGTCGTTGCGGTCTGACAACCTCAAGCTGTGCGAAAAGGTGCGGTGTTATGCAGAGTTATCGTGAAACGTCGTCGGTGTCGCGGTTGGATCCACTTCTAGAACGTCGTCGTCAAATTCGAATTCGCGCCGGAGCGGTAAGTCAAGAGCAGTTGGCCTTAAAGTTTCCTGTCTGCTGCACTAAACCTCAGACGCTTACACAGGGCCAGGGGTGTACTAAAACCTCACTGGCATCCGAGCCTTTTATGCCCCGAAGCCGCTTTCTTTCTCTATTTCCAATCTACCCTATCCTGCTCACCTCTGCAGACATAATCCAGCTCCTCTCGCAAGCGCCCGCTATATAGGCCTTTTTTGGTATCCCACTCAACGTGATCATTTTCTATTTCATTCAGCATCTATGGATCGTTTGAGCTCGGACCGCCAATCCAACATTAGCGTAGTAAATGAACTCGATCAGGATGAAACAGCGTGAGTTGCGCCGTTGAACGAGTGTTGTACCCAGTCTGAGTTTCTGACGTCTCTTCATAGCTATCAAATTTCCGCCGACAAGAAATGATGTTTTGCCATCTTGTTCATCACCCAGGCAGGATGATCACTCAACGATGCATTTGCGACGCAAATGAATACTCAGCTGACGAGGTGAAGTGGTTAGTTCGCTATGTTGTTCAAGCTCATAACCATTTTCTTATAGCTACTGGGTTCGTCCGCAATGAGTCGGCTAGAACGGCTCGCTGATGGGGGTCATTCTGCTGTCTTATCTAGTAACTTGGCGAATGCAAAGTCCTGGATCTGACGTTTTGTTTCCCCGTAACGAATACCAGTTGTTCGTATCTGAGGTGATCGCTTAGATGAGTGCTCCCGTATGACAGGGACTCAATGGGGGTATTCATATACTTGTGAATGAGCGATTCAGCAATTGAACCACTGAGCTAGTAAGGTTCAAACGTTGAAGTTCGAGCCGTGGGAATGTTCGAGCCGTGTGAAGTCGCGGTGGGGAGGTCCGACTTCAAGTTGTTTGCCAGGTCCACATCGATTACGATTAGAGCGCTGCGCCAAGCTGCTCTTTGTTCATGCCCCGCACGATGGAGAAGTTCTCCATCTCTACTTGCCTGTACCTGTCTGGTAGCCACCTCCGCCCCCTGCGCCTCTGTTGGCTTCTAGACCGCGCGCTGTTCCCCTGCCTGCATATATTCCAGAGCCAGAGCTGTAGAAGACAAGAGATGAACCTCGGGGCGAGGTGATCGAGCAGATCGAGGAAGTCATCGAAGGGTGGTGGAGTGAGGTTGGTGAGGGAGGGGCGAGTACTGAGTTGTTAGGTATGTCGTCGCCGTTGCTCTGGATTCTGTGTTTGGAACTGACTATGATGATAGCCAACTACGTGGAACTTATCAAGACGCCTGAAGAACCTCCGGAAGAGCAGGAGGCCCCACCCTCCCCGCCTCCGCCGCCCGCTCCTACGGCGCCTGTTGCGGTAAGTGGGATTCAAGACGAGAGCGATCGAAGTTCTGAAACACGACCTTTTTTGATTTTGTTGTAAACTGAATTGAATTGAACGGGGTTCGCGATGCTACGCGTAGCCTGTTGCAACACCTGCGCTACCACCGCTTCAGCCAACCGAGGAAGGCGTTGTCGCTGTGGCGATGTATGAGTGAGTTATTGGGTAGTCGGCTGCTTGGTTGTGGGGTTTGCTGATCGTGTGTATTCATTATTTTTTGTGATCCAGTCAACCCGATGCACCAGATCCAACCCCCGGCGCGACCAAACGCAGCACGGCACGACAGGACGCAACCAACCCGGATAACCAGCCGAATCAGCTACGAAGCGGTCGAAGATAACGAGATCCCGTTCCACGAAGGCGAGCGGACCGCTGAGGTTGAGGAAGTCGGGGAGGTTTGGTGGCAGGGTAGGAATGCGAGAGGGGAGGTGGGCACGTTCTCTGGTGAGTTCTCCGAGTGATTGGTCTCAGTCCCTGAAACTGATTGGGGTTGGGTAGCGAATTACGTCGAGATCGTCGAGTACTAGGCTGGGGGGAAAGGGTTTAGAGGTCGTCTGCAGGGACGGCTGCCAGGTGTTGGATTGTATTATAAGAACCCCAGTGAGGATCTGCCACCCCATCTTCGAAGGACACTCTTGGTTTCCAGCCAGACAGCACTTCATCTGTGAGATGATTGTTCTAATTCGTACGAACTAGGCTGAACGTCTTCGTGTTCGTAGTTGAAACACGATGCTTAAGCCTGATTGAAGCTCCGTGCACTGGACAACGACCTCCACGGTGTCGCGACGGCGTGCTCGGAACCCATATTGATAGACTCATCACATATCATGACCGTAGGTCGGCATCCATATAGTCGTCAATGTACAAGATATATCTTCGCTGCTTGTTTTCTCCCCAGATCTCAAGCTCGTTCGAGCCTCTTTCAAACGTAGAGTGCCGTTCTGCGTCCGTTGTTCCACGCACCCTTGCAGATCGAACACGTTGTGGAAATATCCAAGCCGGTTCAATGAACACGTTCCTACGAAGCTGGACGAAGAGCTCGAGACAAGCTTCTCAGGCCCATATAGCCCTGCGGTGCAGCCTCCCCCCTTTCCACACATCCACTTCTTTGAGCGACGGATTCACATCGAAACTGTGGCCCGGGCAGACACGTGCTGATGAAGTGTAGGAGATAACGCGCACGCTGGCACAAACGGAAGCGATGAAGACGTTCATCTGATGCTTGCGTTCGTCGGTAGATCATGGGGTCACTGATGCTTTTTTTCTCCCCGCCTCCCATGGTGGCTCTGAAATGGAGGTTGGCATCGACAATCTTGACTACGTGGTTGCACACACAAATCTAAAGCTCAGCGTTGGCCTGCTTCAAGTTGGGTGGCAATGTTGATCTGTTACAACGTTTCACACATACTGGTGTACCGGTTGTTCGCTCAGAAAATGTTTTCATTTCGGGCTGGGAACCACGAGGACACGGCCGTCCGCCAGCGGGAGGTCGAGACAGCGTGCAATACGTGCTGGCAAAGGGCCTTACACGATGGTCATGGTGCTCGCTGCTGGTGAACGAGAGCGACAGGGTGTTTGAGGTGGATTGCCACAGGTTGTATATGCGTCGCTGGGCCCGTTAACAGAGGATTGCTCTCCCGGGAGTTCTTGGACATGGTTGCGAAGATTCTCGGAGGCGATGAGACGCCAGGTACGTTCAGGCAATGTTTAGCTCCCGTCGGGGTGTTGACTCTTCTCGTTTGCAAGTTGCCATACGGCGTCAAGTCCTTCAACCGGCCATCATATGTACACAGAGTATTAACCAGCTCAGTCCGATACCTTTTCCGCAGAGACCTCTTCCTGCCTTGGTAAACGTACGTCAATGAGTTTTAGTCGTGTAGGAGGTAATTCACCTATCTCACAGTTCATCAAGTCGCCTTCAGACGGAACGTATCATTCAACATCCTCTGTTATGTTGCCAAATTTCACCGTTCGGATGCTGCGAAGCTGAATCCCTACCTGCGCG
>JBBPPQ010000790.1:0-12237 GCA_038092035.1 Leccinum disarticulatum | reverse complement strand
TCGGTGACCAACGAATGCTGACCGGTAGAAGACCCGGAAGGTGCGTTCCCAGATAGGCGGACTTGGTACCGAGGCTCCTTTTTAAGCAGAGATTTATCGAGCACGCGGAAAGAGTGCCCAATAATTTGGTAAACCTATTAAAAGGTAAGTATATTGGTCGTCGTTAATTGAGAGAATTAGACTACTCTTCGCGCGTCCCATACGAACGTATGGAGAGTTGCATTCACGAGTACGAATGTGCCCGGTCGTAAGAGGTCATACCAGTCTGCCGGATGAACGAGCGAATTCTCTTGGTTGCGAATGTCGAGCTGCTTCAGATAAGAATTTTCATGATGAAACAGAGGTCCTCCGTAGTCAGGGAGGATGGTAGGGTCGTACGTCGACGTCAACGTGCCTATGATGGTGTCGCGTGAAAATACAGTTAATTATGAGGTAACGATGACGAACAATGTTCGCTCGTTTCATCGTGGGCGGTCGCCAGATCCGCCACCTCTTGCTGAGTTTCTTCACTATCGGTCAGTTTGATTTTTTTGTTTTTGCCAGTGGTAGGAGCGGCTGTAGTGGTGTTCTTGAACTGAGAGAGGTACCGTTAAGTAGTTCATCATATCGATGAAAAAAAATATTATTTGCGTACGTCGTACATCTGCTCAGTGTGGATAACGATGACGTCCTGTGAACCATCATCTTCACCCAGCATGGTGCTGGTCCATTGTTTGATGTCTGGATACTGCCCTCGTCATGGTCGAGTTCAAAATATTGAACTTACAAGAAAAGAAGGAGATCGACCTTGTTTGATTTCCCCAACGCTTCTAAGTCCTCGTTGACAATCTCCTTCAGGGTAACCACCTGATTGTGAAAGATGGCCTTCATCCTGCGCGTCGCAGAAGTACCGTGAGAGATAGCAAAGCAGGATTTGACTTTCGTCTTGTCCTGTATGAATTTAGGCTTTCCAAGAATAACTCAATTGGCGGTTTGTCAATGCGATCGATAGAAACGTACTTCATTGGCAGATCCGACAAAGTGAGTTCCTTTCGCTGAGAATTTCGTCCCGAGTCTGTCGGGGAGGATTTCCCCGATGATGATCGTGTGGTATTCTCCGTTTCCAGCAATCGCTCTGTACATCACGTTGTTCATGTACCCTGCATACAGCGGTGAGTGAGAACAGTAAACGGCAAAGATGTTTACCATCGGGTGCCCGTTTGAAATGAACGTTAACAGTGGCTTCCGAGAGTACCGTGTCTCCACGAAGTTTTGCCATCTTATCCGCAATATCCTTGTAAGTGCCATCTTTTGCACGATTGTCGAAATGTCGTTGTTCGAGTCGCCCGTCTTTTGCTTGTTGTGAAACGGCGTCGAGTTCCACATTGTCGTGTGGTTCTGGACCCGGCGTATTCTTTTCTTCTGGCAAAACGGCGTCCACGAATTCCTTCTGGGAGGAAGCGGAAGAGCACGATATGTCGTCAACGTCCGACATGAATATGTTTTCCTGCGTATGCGGACCGGGCGGATTCGGGCTGTAGTCACTCATGGTGGTAGAGGGGCTGCTGAATAAAACTTGATGGGTAGGGCCGTTATATATGTGGCGAGGATAGGGGAATGTA
This sequence comes from Leccinum disarticulatum, assembly GCA_038092035.1. NCBI lineage: Eukaryota > Fungi > Basidiomycota > Agaricomycetes > Boletales > Boletaceae > Leccinum > Leccinum disarticulatum. Next base: position 10,636 of record JBBPPQ010000790.1, on the reverse strand, counting down.
AACTATTTGGTAAGCAGGAAGGCATGAAGCTGGATAGAAAAAGGTAAATGAGCGAACAACATGAGAAAATAAATTAAAAATTGGGGGCACAGATCGATACAATGCCCGCTTTTACCTCGCCGTGTTAGACGCGTAATCGTCATCTATTGGGAAGCGGTGGGTGGAGAGGGAGAGGGAGGATGTGTCTGCACGTCATGTACGTCGTCGTCGCGTGCTCGGCGTCCCTTGGGACACCACCAAGCCCATTTTCGCGATTCGTATTGTCGTTCCAGTGTCACACCATCGACGCGTCGTCATTATTATGGAGTGGGGGAATACATCGCCAGTAGGCCCGCTGGAATGAGTGAGTAACTGAGGGACTTATTTTACACTTACGAAAAGCAGACCGACATGTGTCCAGTGCGATCGTGGAAACGGGGAAGCATAGATAGTTGAAATGCTGTTGAATGCCGATGTCCGTTCTGGAATTGTATACGATCGCGCGTCATATGGAAAAGCATCGAGTGGAAGTATCGTACAAGAAATTGATGTGAGTAAAGTACAAATTTAGTAATACAATATGAGGAACGCTTAGATTTTAACGAGATCACTTCCGGGTCTATCCTATCTTCACCCACCCTCTTTTCCGACAGTCATCATATTTTGCATCGCCTTGGCGACCAAGGAATGCTGTTCGGTAGCGGCCGTTCCGCGGACTTGCACTGGCAAGCGAGGCTCTTTCTTGAGCAGCGATTTGTCGAGTACACGGAAAGAATGTCCTACGATCTGGTAAACCTAAATGAAGGGTGAGCGGATCGGTTGTAGTTTAACACGAAAATTAGATTACTCTGCGAATGTCCGATACAAATGTATGCAGAGTCGCGGACACCATAATGAACGTGCCCGGTCGCAAGACTTCATACCACTGCGTTGGATGAACAATTGAATTGTCTTGGTTGCGAATATCGAGCTGGTTGAGACGAGAATGTTCATGACAGAACAATGGACCTCCGTAGTCAGGAAGAATAGTAGGGTCGTACGTCGAAGATAATGTGACTAAGTGCCCCGTGAAGGCATTAGTACGTGAGAATACAGACAATTATGAAGTAGTAAGAGCGACCTACGTTCATCACTGTTTTCGTCGTTGTCAACCTCAGGAATTTGCTGAGTCTCCTCATTGTCGCTTAGCGCGACCCTTTTTTTAGGGGGGGCAGGAGCAGCTGCAGCAGTGTTTGTGAACTGGAAAACATACCGTAAGTATCGCGTCAGTGAAGAAATGTTAGCGTACACTGTACATCGGGTCGGTGTGGATGATGATGACATCTTGTGAACGGTTATGTTTAACCGCCATGGTGTTCGTCCACCTTTTGATGTCTGGAGACTAGAATACTCGAGTTCAAAATACGCCAATTACAATAACTTGAAGACAATTACCTTGTCTGATTTCCCGATCGCAATTACATCCTGATTGATAACGTCGTTCAACGTAACGACTTGATTGTGAAAAATAGCGTTGATTCTGCGCGTCGAAGATGTTCCTTGGAAGAGAGCGATGCAGGATTTAACCTTAGTTTTGTCGTGAATGATGTTAGGCTTTGCAATATAGAAAGTTATCGGACGGCATGTAGTAAGTAGAATGAAATACACATACATCATTAGGGTATCCGACATAGTGAGTACCTTTCGCGGACAATTTCGTCCCAAGCCTTTCGGGCAGAACTTCACCGATGATGATGGTATGGAATTCTGCGTTTGTAGCAATCGCTCTGTACATAATGTTGTTCATGTACCCTGCAAGCGATATTAACTCGAAGCCATACGAACAAACGATGCTAATTTAGATAAATACCTGCGGGTGCCCGTTTGAAATGGACATCAATAGCGGCCTGGCTGAGTACAGTATTTCCTTCAAGGAGACCAATGTTATCCGCTGTGTTTTTGTACATGCCGGATTTTGTACGATTGTCGAAATGCTGTTGTTCGAGTCGTGCATCCTCTTCTTCTTGTAAAAGGGTGTCGATGGATACTTCCTGGGAGGAAGTGGAAGAGCACGATATGAATAAATTCTTTTCCGGCTGCGGACCGGGTGGATTTGGCTTGTAGTCGCTCATAGTGGAAGAGGGGATGGAGGTGGACAAGACTGGGTGTGGCGTTGTTATGCCCAGATAGGGGGAAAGTGTCACGGTCTTTGGTAAGCGGGAAGGAAAACGAAGCTGTACAGACCCGGAAGCGGCAAAGAAAGAGAGTAAAGACAAGAGAAGACGAGATATTACAATTAGAAAAGAAAGAAAAGAAAGAGTACTGGTTATCAGTGTACGCATACTTCGTCTGCAACTATTAACAGATTGCTCGTAACGATATGACAAAGTTGCTTACGCAGCTATGATGAAGTTTGGGATAGTCATATGATCCCGAGTTGTTGACAATTATGAAAGTGAATCAACGTTGGAGCGTGTATAGGAAGATATGTCTTGCACGACCGTCGAAATGGGATAATGCAGAAAGTTGGAAGTCTTGGATCTGCACGTCGATGAAAGGTTCTCCATCGTTAACACGCCCATCGTAGTTCCAGATTTTCCCTTCAGCTAGTATGCGGGCGGAAAAGTGAAATGCACCCGAAAATATAACGGACATCAAGCGATAGTGTGCGTCGCCATATAGGTGAGGTAACGTTATGTAATCTGAAGGAGATACAGAGAATCCATTGAGGGACTCAAAGTACAATATCGGTGGAGGGGATGCGAGTCGAAGTTGAGTAGATATTGTTCCTTGACAACCGGTAACGGAGTGTGATGAGATAGTGCGGTAATCAAGTTGTGAAGATCTCCAGAGATCAATCCAACTTTGAAAATCGAGACTGGGATCGCCGCCAGAAGAGATGGATGCCGAGGGATGTAAAGGGGAGCATAGAGATGGAAGGGTGTCGGTAGAATTGGATAACACCTCCGCAGTGCAACTTGCATTTGAGCAAGTGCTAATGGTCAGAAGTGCACGGCTCTCCGGAGGGAGAAGATACTCGAGTATCGAGGAACAAGCGACCCCTGTGCGGCCTGTGCGACGAAAGGTTTGAGGGTTAAACAGACTGAGGTGATCCCTAAATCTGTCCCTGTATTCGTCAAATGATTCAGAACTGAGTAGCTTAGTATCGTCTCCAATTAACTCATCGAACGTATCGCTGAGTTGGATGAGAAAGCAACTTATGACCCGCCAGCTTTGTTGTTTGTCTGGATCTGATTGACGATATGCGTAAAACAAACACATGAATATGCTATCATACGCACACGACCAATTTGGTTCCGACCACCGACATCCTTTATTTAGTGAACGGGCAGTTACACCGGCGCTATCCGATTCTTTGTCGTGAGTAACATCGTCACATGAAAACTCAAGGGATGTTTGTTTACATGGTCGTAACGATTTCCGACGTCGGTTACGCTCTGTATTTGCTGTGTCTAAACTTGCATGAGTTTGAAACAGTGCAGAAGACTTTTTCCCCATTTGAGGTTTCCGATCACCGTCCGAATCAAGGACAATTTTTTTACGCTTTGTGTTCGAACTCCCGATAGTAACTGTATCAGGTTTTAGATCATGTGCGGGTCGCTTCATTGGCACTACAGGGTGACTTGAATCAAAGTCAAAGTTGAGCACAATCGGTCTCTGAGGCGTTTTTTCACTCTCTGGATCAGGGACAGCAATTAATTCACCTGGTATGATGTGATGTTTAACGTAGGTGTTATGCTCAATTGCATCCAAACGGCGGGTTTCCGCCATGAGATCAGAAGAAACAGGTCTATTGAGGTCTGAAATTTTTACTTTTCGCATCAGACACAACCCTTCTCTTGAACGAGCACGTGATGAGGCAACATACGCTGCGAATCCGCCTTCTGCAAGGTCAACCAATACCTTCGGAAGTGTTTTTCCTTGAGCGGAGTGTCCTGTTACAGCAAATGCAGGCTGAATTGGTAGTTGTCTGCGAGTAATCCGAATCATATGATCATTAGTACGTATGCTATCTGATGCATATGTGAATGTATATGAAACAGGAACGATTGGGAAACATTTCGAAGGTAAGCCCGTCAATTGCACTTTCGAATCTGGGAATTCAACGAATACACAAGTCGCGTACGAAAAACCGAGTGGACACACCGCAGAGATTATTTTCTGTACAATTCCCTGTGAACCATTTGTAATGCCAAGTTCGGTGGAAATATTGCGTGCACGCAAGATCACTGGCATACCTTCATAGAGTGAGATCTCACCAGGAAGAGCACGATTGTCTTTCATAGCAGAGGTGTCGCAGTTCAATATATGCTGTCGTTCAGAAACCTGGAGTTGATAACCTTCACATTTATCAAAAGCGAAACAGGTGACAATGTTTTCTGCATTCGATGCGAAACTCTTTCGTTCATTCAACGCTTCACGAACATAATTTGTAGCGACAATGGCAGCGGAATTGAAATGTTCCTCAATACTCATGTCTACACCACACTCATTATCTGCACATCTAATCACGCGAGAATTAAATAGATCAACGTCATCGTGAGTGCATCGACGGATACGCAATCGTTGGACAGCATCACCATACTCTCTGTCACACTTCATACGATGTTGTTCGTCGAAATTTACTACAGTATGAAGCGTCTTCCATGCCAAACGCCCCAGTCTCCGTTTTATTTCACTCTCAGTCTGTCCTGCATAAGGAAGGATGGGTGAATACAAAGCAGTACCTGCAACTGGAGGAAACTGGAAAAAGTCACCAGCGAAAATTACTGAGACGCCTCCGAACCAATCATTTTTTCTTTCTTTGGCAAACCGTAACGCATGATCAATATCTGCAAGCAGTTGAGATGATAACAAAGATGCTTCGTCTATGAAGACGTATTGAACGTGTTTCCATTCGTCCCGAACTTGAGTACGATTCTGCACACTTATGTTTAACGAATAGTTTTGCGTGCTATCTCCAGGCATCCGGTTGCCTTTTCCTTGATTTTTCGGTTGTACTTGAATTCCTAAACCTTTGTGAATTGTAGATCCATCTATGAGTGACGCGGCAGATCCTGTTGGTGCTAAAAATCTGATCATATATCCGCAATCATACAGAGACATTAGTGTCTTAACAGTACGCACCACATGTGTTTTACCAGTTCCGCCTGGACCTGTCATAAGCATCATCAAAGGATTCGGTGTCGCAGACGATTTGGTGACTATATTTTCAATAAAGTGGTGCGCGATAATACGGTATGCGTTCCACTGTTTTCCGTTGAGATTTGCTGTCTGCCCTATTTGTTCTGCTACTTGTTCTGGGGTTTGTTTGACATGGTCGATCATAGTATTAGTGGACAACCCATTCGTTTCAACCGACATTTCGGTATTAGTACAGTCTTCATGGATTTCAGCACGTGCAGTTTCGACTGTTTCCTTTACGATCTCTATTGGACCTTCGGACTGACAGTCCGGATGTGCCAAATTTCGACGAGTGGCGACGATAATTTTTTCTTTTGCCTTTATTTCTTTGTTCCAGGCCTTCATCATCTTATCGGATACAATGGATGGAATGTCAAGTTTCCATTTTGAAGAGGATCCACGTACGACAGTTTGTTTTTGAAGCCAACCTGATTGCTCAAGATGTCGTAGTGTTTGAGTTAGATGAAAGGTTGTCGTTACTCGCGCATTTGAAGGATCCAACACAATGTCATTTTCGTCATCGAACACGAAAGTCTTCCTGTGAGATAAACTCTCTTTATCCATTCGTTGTGATTGTTTTCGAATGCGTTCAGCATCACGCTCGTCTTGACATTCGTATATAGCTTCCCAGTTCGCCATAATCCGCTTACTCTCGTCAGAAAATTGGAATTCATCATAGACGAGTTCAATATCATCCCCAGGTGACAGAAGAGGACGATCGAACGAAAACGGTTTGAAATGTGAAAGATTGAAGAGCGCCCAAATGTTCTTACTACTAGACCTAGGAATCGACATACCAACAACACGAGGAACCAGCTCGAATTTTCCGTCACCTCTTTCTATATTCCAGCATTCAACAAGTCCGTGCGTTGCGTGAAGGGGATGTCCAAGTTTGAGATGATATCGGTGAAAAACACCGAGACGTGTTTCACAAGTATGTTGTGACCTTTTCTGAACGTTTTTAGATTCCAGGCGAAACCTTCGACAAAATTCATAAAAACACAAGTCAGACAATGCGTCGTCACGATACAGATAATGAGTCACTTGAGTCGATTCCACAATTTTTCCTTGCCTATCAGTTTGGATTATAACTCGTGAATGTTCAACCTCCTGAGTCTCTTCAGCTTCAGAAAGTGACTCGTCGTTTCCTCCATTCGGTAAGTTCATATCTGAATTATGTTCCATGATCTGTTCCCGTACGTAAGAAAGCAACAGGGAGCTCATCATAGATACGGTCTTATGCGACGAAATACTATCGTCAAAACCTTGCAGGTACCGAACAGCCTGTTGAGCATGAATCTGTTGTTGTCTGTTTAGCTGGGTGAGGCATTTGTGAAGTAACATTTTTGCTTTCCCAGTTTCCGTCATGGTAGTAGAGCTATCAGGTGGCATTCGAGCAACTGCGCGAGACATCAGAGTAAGCATCTCGTACGTTTTCAAACCCATTTTAGTAATGTAATCGGATATGTAAAACATCGCAGCTTTTGCACTTTTTCCAGACAATATGCATTTAAGATCGTGGTTGTGTCTGCAAAACACAAGCAGGTAAGGATTGAAATTATTGACTGTTGCATCTCGACACATCAAGAAAATAGAGTTTGACTCAACATCAAAGTAACTAGCCTCAACAAGTTCGTGAGGGAACAGAAACCGACAAGTATTCTCATGGCCGTATTTGTGGCAAACGGCTCTGCATTTGTGACGTTGAAGAACTTCTCCGCACTTTTTCACTTCTGTTACAAATACATTTTCCCATTCCATCGTTGACTTCAATATATCGACACTGCTGGTGCCGTGCATGACAACCGGCGGTTTAGGAGGACGTTCAACTCGAGGTTCAAACTTTGGATCGATAGTAACATCTACGTCAGGCAAATGATGACGTATAATATCGTCAAAGAATGCGAAAAAACGCTTTCCATAACTTTCGTCTTGCAGTCGTTCGTGCAATTGTGCAGGGTTGATTCCACCTTTCAACCAAATCAGAAAGTGACCATGCAGGCATCCTCGTTCAGTGTATTCCGTAGTTGCGTAAAAAGCGCGCAAGTGGCCGAAGATCCCCCCATGGTCACGAGAAGTGTTTTTGTCGAAATCCCACCCTAAAAGATGTTCGAAACAAACACGCACAGAAAACTGAAAGAAATCTGCTGCCGCCACAGGATCGCGTGCCAAACGAATTGCGCGTTCTCGTGAATCAATCGTCAGAGGAAACCTGCTAGATAAATCGACTGATCGATCACCAAACATTACTTGAAAAATCGGGCTGTGAGCAGGCGATGGATTGAAAGTGAAGAAAAGTTGGGGCAAACCAAAGTATCCAAAAAAATTACGAATCTCATTACGAACAAAAATCTTGGAACTCTCTGAACCAGGAATCCTAGCATAGATAACCTTGATATGATTAAGCAGCAACATAGCGTTTTTCTCCGAATCCGTCAAATCGGACATCTTACACTCCCGTTCGAGGCGCGTGGCTAAAGAATCTAAAGTCGAAGAAGATACGCGTACAAGTTGTTGAGCAATGTCTGCAAAATGAGATCTTGAACACGTAAAGTTCGTGTGCAAATGAGCCTCTCGCCGTTGAACGATGTTTAGTACAACAAAGATAAAAAATGTATGATATCTGAAACGTCTGTCAGCAAGTTGCAAACAATAACGTGCTTGCACACGAAAAGAAACAAATACACGCCTATTACGATCCTCAAAACCACCGATGCCATATGGATAAAGTGTGGGAAACATACCAGGGATAAGCAATGGATTGTTGTACTCATTGATCGGGTTACTTCCACGATGGACCACTAAATCTGGAAGGACACTGTCTTGCGACACATTCGCCGTGAAATCACGCACTTTGAATAGATTCCGTAACGCAGCAGCTGTAAATGTTCGACCACTTGTGGTATCACATTCAGGATCAGAGACACCCATATTTTCGATCATAACCTGCGTGTCTTCAGACTGTAAGCTCAAATTCATGTCGGGCGAGGACGTGTTGAACAGTAATGAAGCTGGATGACTTTCAAAACCTGCAGTTTCTTCTTCGAACGCGACGGCAACATTCGTTTCCGAATCATGAATTATTCGGTTGGACAGTCCGGGAACAACATCATCCTCCGGATACAGAGACATAAGACTATAATCCATCGGAATTTCTTTGTATAGATTATTATGTTTTCTTAACCACAATAAGAATGACCAGACCTTCTGCCTACGAACACGAAACAAAGGACCAAACGCCTTTGGATCAACCTTATTGGGACCGACGAAAACCACGCTAATAAAACCGTTCAGATCTTCAGGAGTGCGCGGCAAAACTGTCGCTGTCGAAATTACATTCATTTCATGCGCACAACAGTTTCCATGAAAAACTGTAGGATTACCAGGGTCAGCCGAGTGAAATAAACGGCTAACATGCGCAGTGGTACAATAGATGGCACATATTTTCTCTTCTACCCAAGTTAAATCTGCAAACTCCTGCGGAATTTCTCCTCGGTACAAGCCATTTGCGAGTGCTAACTGAGGCATTTTACTTTTGACGATAGAAACTCGGCAGTTATCGCAAACGTTCACAACTGCATCGATTTCATTGTCCTCCACGACGCCCTTCCGATCGATAACAAGTCCGTTCAATTGAGGACACCGAAAAGAAAAGCTTTCTTGATGTTTATCTAGCAACTCTTTAGGAGCCTGCAATACTTCCACAGATAAATTCTCGTCTCCGCCGATAGTTAACGGCTGAGCGTCTGTTTGATATCGCCCACACACAGCACACACATTAGGCTCCGTCCATTGAGAATGCTCGTAGTATCCTTGAACACATCCCGCAATAACTTCCTTTGAGACTACTGAAGGCCAATTTTGTTCGACCTTCGCATCGGCTTCCACACGTTCTTTAGCAGACATAAGTTTATGATCACGTCTTCGCTGCGAAGCCGACTTTTTCAATCTCGACAAAGCAAGCAACACATCCGCTCCATACTCGTGCTCCAAAATGTTAAGTATACATTCACAAGGAGAGACATCTTTTGCGGATTCATACGAAACATAACACAACAGTATTTCGCACAACAACCCGTAACCAATACTTCCCAGAAAGCATGCTCGGGAAAGTAAATGTTGGACTAGAACGGTACAGTTCTTCGTATGCGAAACCGCAATCAAAGCCGCAGACGCATGACGCCATGAATGATCTCGAATACAATCGGCAACACGTTCAAACGACAAATCTTTTAGACGACGAACGAGATCGGTAGATGACACTGTCAACCATGCTAACTCTTCATAATGGATTGATCCTACATACGACCCTTCGACATGACGGATAGCTCTCAACGCTGCAGCAACAGTCTCACCGAACACTTCATTGAGACGTTGCGACACTACTGAAGCAATCTCACTTTCACTTCCAAACGAGTTGACACCCTGCGGACAAGTAAAGGTTTCAATAAGTAAAACTGACAACCTTCGAAGCAGAACAGCTACATAAAACGATTTGGTTTGTCGTGGCGGACAATGATCTCCTGAAAGAGATATGGAGCAGCGCAGTACATCATTCGTCATGGAAAACAACGCTTCTGCATGAATTTTCTCACTATTGAACATCCACAAAGGAAGTACATTAGCCGTTCGGTATAAGGTCTCTTTAAACAAAATGTTCTCAGTGACTCGTAGCGACATCGAATGTACGAGTGAGCAATGGTTATAGTTTGCATCCTCGAAATATTGGATAGAACGACAAATCTCACTACCGCCTTGAGATATACGGATCACGACTCCCTCGAACAAAACGACGCCTACAAACGAAAATTTACATTTCGGACAGACGCGCCAGTGTGCGGATAGACACTTGTTCAACCAACCACAAAAATCCAACGGATTTTGGAAACAACGACCATTTAGCTCCGGATAATACAACGGATCGTAGAAAGCAGGATAATCATTTATTTCACATCAAACGGAGGACACTCAGTCTCATCAAGCACGCGCGCACGGCGACATGCTCGCTTGGTGATAAACCTGAATGTGTATACATCACATAAATCACTTTCATAACAATTTTTGCATAACTCACATTCAACGACTGCCTGGACAACACAGAGGTAGAGGTTTGTGAAGAGGAGCTAGTTAACACAACCGCTGAGTCACTGCATGAGTCATCTGAGCCGCTTCCGCATTCGTCACATTACTAATATAATACGCACAAATAATGGCGCGTACTGCAGTTCGTACGCATAAAAACACGCAGCGAGTGCTATTTTCTTACAATGTATTCCAGGGTCGACTGTCATACACCATTCGTGTCTCTGTCCAAAAAAACTGACCAAAAACTGACTGAAAAACAGAAGACAAACCGGCTGGAATGACTGAGGGGCTGTCACGTGAGGACTATGCCTGATACCGTTTGGGTGGTGCCTGATTTTTGAACACGACAAAACCCTCCCACACTAAAGTGTGAGTCGGGGACGCGACG
>JBBPPQ010000789.1:0-12252 GCA_038092035.1 Leccinum disarticulatum | reverse complement strand
AGATTGGGTTGAGCTCACAGCTTTGCCAGTGCCTGTTGTGGTGGTGTTCACCAAGTTTGATGCATTGCTGGCTGTTGCCATGAGTGCACTATCCCAGGCTGGTGATACTCGAAAGCTGCCAATAGATGAGAAGGTAGCAAAGGCACATGAGCTTACAGACGGGATTTTCAACAATGCTAATGTATGGGGTCGTCTCTCTACACTGAAGTATGCACCAAAATATAGTGTTCGGATTGGAGGTATTGTTCACTTTTCCGATAAAATAATTCAGCTAAGGGAATTGGCATGGATGCAAGGGATGCACAATTCAAACAAGGGATGTAGCATGTTGCTGGAAAAGACAGCTGGAGCTCTGAATGAGGGATTGCAAATGCTATTTGTTACTGCTCAAGAAACAAATATAGCATTGTGTGTTAGATATGCAGTTAAAGAGTGAGTATCAAAAGTTGAATGTTATTCAAAGGCTAATGGTATAATTCTCAAAAGTGTGATATCTGACATTGACAAGTTGCACCAAATTGCACCCACACACAACCTGGATATTACAGATCCCAGACATCTGGCAAAATGGTTTCCACACTTTTGGGTAAGATGAGGTTTTCATATGAATTAGTAGTTGATATCTAAAATTTGAATATGTGCCAATTATCATGATTGCACTCATGGAACTATAGAGAGTAAGTTGTCATTTCTGTAAGTGTGTAGAAATTACTTTCACTGATATCATATCATTTTATGGTGGGAATGACAGGAAGTGAGTTGCACATTCTGGGATGTGCCTCAGAGTAGTAATGCTGAAGATTCCCTGTCCAATTATTCTCTTCTGGAAATGACAGGAAGTGAGTTGTGCATTGTAGAATGTGCCAGAGAGTGGTGATGCTGATGCCATGTTAATTTATTCTGCTCTGGAATTGACAGAGAGTAAGTTGTGCATTGTGGAATGTGCCAGACAGTGGTGATGCTCACAATGCCATGTCCATTTATTCATCTCTTAAAATGACAGCTTGTGAGTCATGCATTGTGGAATGTGCCTGGAAACTGATAATGCCATGTCCATTTATTCTGATCTGGAAATGACAGGAAGTGAGTTGTACATTATGGGATCTGCCAGAGAGTAGTGATGCTGATGATTCCATGTCCAATTATTCTGCTCCAAAAATGACAGAGAGTGAGTTGTTCATTTTGGAATGTGGTGGAGAGTGGTGATACTGATGATGCAATGTCAATTTATTCTGCTCTGGAATTGACAGAGAGTGAGTTGTGCACTGTGGAATGTGTCAGAGAGAAGTGATGCTCACAATTTCATGTCCATGTATTCTACTCTTGAAATGACAGCTTGTGAGTTGTGCATTGTGGAATGTGCCAGGGAGCTGATAATTCCATGTCCATTTATTTTAATCTGGAAATGACAGGAAGTGAGGTGTACATTATAGAATGTGTCAAAGAGTAGTGATGCTGATGATTCCATATCCAATTGTTCTGCTCTGAAAATGACAGGAAGTGAGTGTGCATTGTGGAATCTTCCAGAGAGTGTTGATGCTGATGATGCCATGTTCATTTATTCTGTGTTGGAAATGACAGGAAGTGAGTTGCGCATTATGAAATGTGCCAGAGAGAGGTGATATCGATGATTCCATGTCCAATTATTCTGCTCTGAAAATGACAGAGGGTGAGTTGTTCATTGTGGAATGTGCCAGAGAGTAGTGATGCTGATGATGCTATGTCAATTTATTCTGCTCTGGAATTGACAGAGAGTGAGTTGTGCACTGTGAAATTTTCCAGACAGTGGTGATGCTCACAATGCCATGTCCATTTATTCTGCTCTTGAAATGACAGCTTGTGAGTTGTGAATTGTGGAATGTGCCAGGGAGCTGATAATGCCATGTCCATTTATTCTGATCTGGAAATGACAGGAAGTGAGTTGTACACTATGTGATGTGCCAGAGAGTAGTGATGTTAATAATTCTATCTCTGGAAATGACAGGAAGTGAGTTGTGCATTGTGGAATGTGGAAATTCTGTGCCAGGGAGTTGAAGATACTGTGTTCATTTATTCTGATCTCGAAATGACAGGAAGTGAGTTGTATATTGTGGCATGTGCCAGAGAGTAGTGATGCTGAAGATTCTTTGTCCAATTTTTCTGCTCCAAAAATAACAGCAGGTGAGTTGTTCATTATGGAATGTGGTGGAGAGTGGTGATACTAATGATGCCATGTCAATTTATTCTGCTCTGAAATTGACAGAGAGTGAGTTGTACACTGTGGAATGTACCAAAGGGTGGTGATGCTCACAGTGCCATGTCCATTTATTCTGCACTGGAAATGACAGTGGGTGAGTTGTGCATTGTGAAATGCGCCAGAGAGTGATATGCTGATAATGCCATGTTCATTTATTCTGCTCTGGAAATGACAGGATGTGAGTTGTGCATTGTGGAATGTGCCAAAGAGTGGTGATATTGATAATGCCATGTCCATTTATGTTGCTGGAAAAATGACAGGATGTGAGTTATGCATTGTGAATGTGCCAGAGAGTGGTGATGCTGATGAGCCATGTCCATTTATTCTGCTCTGGAAATGACAGAGAGTGAGTTGTGCATTTTGAATGTGCCAGAGTAGTGATGCCATTTATTCTGCTCTGGAAATGACAGCTTGTGAGTTGTGCATTGTGAAGTGTGCCAGAGAGTGGTGATGCTGATGTCAGATGATGCCATGTCCAATTATTCTGCTCTGGAAATGGCAGCTTGTAAGTAAAATGTGGGAGATAGTACTGATGCTGATGATGCCATGTCCTTGAATTATTCTGCTCTGGGAATGATAGTGGGTGAGTTGTGCATTGTGAAATGTACCAGAATGGTAATTCTGATGATACCATGTCCATTTATTCTGCTCTTGAAATGACAGCTTGTGAGTTCTGCGTTGTGAATGTGCCAGAGAGTAGTGATGCTGATGATGATGCCATGTCCATTTATTCTGCTTTGGAAATGACAGCTTGTAAGTTGTGCATTGTACATTGTGGAATATGCCAGAGAGTGGTGATGCTGATGATGTCATGTCCAATCTGGAAATGACAGAGGGTGAGTTGTTCATTTTGGAATGTGCCATAGAGTGGTGATGCTGAAGATGCTATGTCTATTTATTCTGCTCTGGAAATGACAGCTTGTGAGTTCTGCATTATGAATGTGCCAGAGAATGGTGATGCTGATGATGCCATGTTTATTTATTCTGCTCTGGAAATGACAGGATGTGAGTTGTACATTGTGCCATGTACCACAAAGTGGTGATGCTGATGCATGCCATGTCCATTTATTCTGCTCTGGAAATGACAGGAAGTGAGTTGTGCATGGTAGAATATGCCAGAGAGTGATGCTGCTGCTGATGACATGTCCAATTATTCTGCTCTGGAAATGACAGGAAGTGAGTTTTGCATTGTGGAATGTGCCAGAGAGGAATGATGCTGATAATGCCATGGTCAATTATTCTCTTCTGGAAATGATAGAGAGTGAGCTGTGCATCATGGAATGTGCCAGAGAGTGGTGATGCTGAATGCCATGTCTAATTACCCCTCTCTGGATATACCAGAATGTGTGTTGTCCATTCTCCAATATGCTATAAAGGGTGACACTGAGCATGTGATATTTACTTATCTTGGTCTGCTTTCTCAAATAGCTTGTGAGTTTCCAATGTGAAATGATTTCCATCATCATGATGGTAATATCCCAATTTCTTCTATTTTCATAACAGTTTGTATGTTTTAGACAATTTGCACAAAATGGTTGATCATATATATATTTGATTGATAGGATGTATGTCATTTCATATTATCAAGTTATCATGATCATTGATACATATGTTCATCTCACAATTTCTCTGATTTATTCAGCTGGTCAGTTTCTTATATTGTATTATACAATAATATTATCATAACATTGATTCTGTGTCCTTTTATTTATTACAGATTGTAAGTTATGTTTTACGAGTGCTGTGATGATTACATACTAACTATTCATTTCTGATAAATATAGAGGGTATATCTATGTTATGCAAGCTGAAGCATTATTATACTCATGCTACACATTTTGGATTCTTTATAGATGGTATGTAGTATATATATATATATTTATTTTACTCTCTTTTCACTTCTCAACTTCCAGGCTGTATGTTGTTACTTTTACTTTTTTGCAGCATATATTCAACTCATTTTACATAATTAAAACCTCTCATCATAAATGTCAGGATGTAGGTTCTTCATATTATTTGTGATGGTTGATCTTATTTTTAATCAATCTCAGACTGTAAGTATATGTTATGCAAATTGTTGATCATACAAATTCACATTTGATTTCATCTACTTTTTAATTTCCAGACGGTGAATATTTTTTATGATGTCCTGGTTTTATTTGAATACAATTTATTATTGCCAGATTACTCACAATACAATGGTATGTGCATTCATTATATTTATTTTTGGTTATAACATTTTGTTTTTCAGTCCATTAATTTGGACTCCAGTGAATCTTCCATTCTGAAGTCTACCAGTATTGTAAATTCCTCGTCAATTTCATTTTGTATTACAATGCAATTGAAAAATCATAGATGACTAAGGGTGCACAGTGGAAGCAAATCCTCTTAACCAAGATGAATAAGCTGGATGCATGGAAGCAAATCCTTTTAAACAATATTGGTATGTATAGAGTTTCTTTTCTAAGTTTTTTTGAAACAGACAAAACATTTATTTCATCCTTGTAGGCATATTGCTCATCTTGGAGCATTCTTTCTATCTATTCCATCAAAAAGATCCTCAACCACTTCTATCTGCTGCTCGAAAGTACAAGGAATCAGACATACCCAAGAAGGTCAAATTAGCTATGAAGGGAGTTTTTGATCAGTATGGCAAAGTATCCAAAGAAGAGAAGGTAGAAATGATTGTGAATGTCATTCTTCAGAATCGGATGAGTATGTTTTGCATATCTTTTATTTTTCATTCAATAACCCTGTGTTCTCAGCAATTTAATAAACTCCTTTATAATATGCTATGGAAGGAGTCAATGAAGAACATCCAGTTGTACCATGAAGAAAGGTAGATGCAAACAGAAAGGGAAAATAGTTGAAATGGCCATGAATCTACAGAGATGTACTCAGTTGTGTTGCATCCATGCATATCAGTTCAGGAATGAACAAAAGGAGAAAATGTGGGGCAAGAGCAAAGTTGTTGTCTAAGTAACTTGAGGTCCACATTTCAATTTCAAGCACATACTGCAGCAGAAAGTATCATCATTTCTGAGCATTGGAAACTAGAAGCCACCAATGAAAGTTCTTGTATTGCATATGGGCAATACTGTCATATTCCAAAATTCACATTATAGTCCAACTGTAACTAAAGTACTTATCATAGTAGGCTACAGCCTTGATGGATACAGTGAAACCATGGTATGTTTGGGGAAAGATGAAGATGGGACATGGGCTAAGTAAAGAGGCATAAAGAAGACGAAATGAACAAACACCGTGACAGACATGACTATATGGTGTAATGAAAAGAGGAGAAAAGAAACCTCAACCTCAACCAAAATCACCTCGACCTCGGCCCTCATTCTCTCAATACTTTTTCTCCAGAACCGTCACGAAATCGTCTGCATCCCTCCTGCTTTCGGACAGGGGCAGCCCAGCCTGAGTGTTGGTACCGGCGGGCGACCCGGGCGTCGCTCCATGCTCCTTCTCAGCCATACGTTGACGCACGCGCCGCCTCCAATCCTCGGTGGACCCTGCGCACGTCGCGCCGGACTCTGCGAACGTGGAGGTGCAAGGCCGCCCATCATTGTGCTCGGTGTAGTCGAAGCGGTTGTGGGGGCGGAAGCACCACCGGGAGTACGCGTCCGCCACCCCCCTTGGCACGCAGAATCTCAGGACCCATCTTGACAGAGTGTGCACGTATCTTTTAACATTCCTCCGCTTCTTTCTCCTGCTGTGCCTTCTTGGGCACTTCTGGAAGTGCAGCAGCTCGCTCGATCTGGCATTGTCAACACTGCTCCGCGGCCAACCGCTCTCCTCTTGTCGTTTTTTCGCCGCCTCGGCCTCTTCTGCCACAGGGCGTTCTGTAATCCGGGGTCAGTCCCACTACACACACCGACATCAACCAAGAAACACTGACCCGCCTCGACTCTCTTCCTCCTCTCTTCCTCCTTTTCCGCATATGCAGCCCTCCTCCCCTCCTCCCCTCCCACCTTCTTCTCCGCCACCGCCCGTTGTCTCTCATACTCCTCCTTGCGCGTAGCCAACAACGTCCCCCGGTGCGCTCTATAGTCGCCCTGCATTCGGCTCAAGCCGCTTCTTTGTCGCCAGAGCCTCCAGGCTGTTCTCTACTCGTACTTTTTGCAGTGTGTCAAAGGTCTCGCGGCCGGTATAGCCTTGCGCGAGCAGCAGGCACTCCTCTTTGCGGTATGCCTGCTCGATGCCATGGTCGATCCGCAAAGCACGTTCGTGTCCTTTTTGCTCCTTTCCAGCTGCTCAACTTCGATCTGTCCTTGCTCAAGTCCTCCGTGTCCTCGACAAGGTATCAATGATAGAAGGAACGACAACGGACTAGGACGCACCGCGATCAACACCTTGAGCCCGCCGTGCTTCATCAAGTTCTAAGCGAGCTTCTTGTTCTCTACTATCCTTATCGATTAAATCCCGTCTCGCGTGGTCAATCTCTTTTGGCATCTTCCTGTTCTTTTTGCTCCTCGATCAGCTTGGCACCTCTTTTTCTTTGCGTACACTCCCTCCGAGAGGAGCTGAATGCGTGTGATGAGCGCTTTGCGCAGTGAGAGGGCGCGCCGTTCGGCGTTGGCTGTGGCGACAAGTTTGGCGAACTAAGAGAACCGCCGCACAACTTGTTCATCGGGGGAGCACCGGCTCTGGGTCGGTCAATCACGCGCACAACATTGTAGAGCGCCGCTGCAAGGGTGCTCGAGCGGGTACGCACGAGCTCGGCCAACGACAGTTGGACCGTGATGGTATCATAGAGCGAGGAACTGCTCAGACCGGAGACGGCGGACTTGCAAGAGCGGCAAAAGGGCTCTCGTCGATGAAGGAGATGGACTCTGTGGCATGGTCCATGCGAATGCAGAGTTCACCACGGCGTGCACAGCCCATGACCTAGGGTTCGACTTGTTCGGGGCCAAAGTTATCGAGGGGTTTGGCGAGGTCGAGCACTGGCAGGGTGCATAGACCTGGGAGAGTTGAGAGAGAAGGCAGGAGAGGAGGGGGCAGGAGAGGAGGGGCAATAGCCTTGGCCTAGCCAGCATATGGAGAGTTGCTGACACAGAGTGAGGAGAGGATGGGCGCCGTGGATGCGCGGACAGTGAGGGATCGAATGAATCCTCGAGAAAGCCGTAGAGAATCTTGATCTGAGCTGGGGAAAGGCAAAGGACGTCTCTCAAAAGCCGAAAAACACAAAGTGAGGGCGTGGTGGGGATACTTGGGTCGTCAATGGACGTGACACAATTAAAAAACGGCGAGTCGCATCGTCGTGTGACTGACATTTGTTGTCCAGCCAAGGAGGCAAAACTCGCGGCAAAGCTCAACCAGACCGCTGCGTCCACCCCGGGCGAGAAAAGGTGAACACGACGCCCAAGGGAGACAAAAGGTCTGTCGCTCGCGCGTCACGCACCCCAGACATGTCCCAGCCGACGTCATTCACGGGCTGGCGCTTCGGATCCAGATCTACACCAGAAACTGTACGAGTAACTTGGACGTGAATGAGATCGCGAAGGGCATCGCGGGGCAGAAGGACTTTCCCAAGGGTATTCCCCGAGTGTGGGATGGACGGCCTTCGGTTTGTGTTGTGTGCTTACTCGGGCGGGGGTACGTCCATCGTGACTGTCCGACCGTGCCGAGAGATTCAGTGAATCAACCGATGCTAAGTACCAGCTGGTCAGGAAGAGGTTTGGTCAGGAGCGTCGCAAGTTTCTGAAAAATCAACTGAGATAATTACCACCCATAGTTCCTTGAATACAGTGTCATACTCGACCGAAATGACATCGTCATCGACAGTGTGTATGAACTGCAGGTTGTATGACGAGATGGTCAAGTCGCCAAGTACGCCCTCCTCTTCCAGTATACGAGAAACAAGGTTGGACGTGCAAGGAACGAGGAATAACGTGTATCTATACTTGTGGGATTCCTTGGACGACTTCTTGATCTGATCTGGCACTTTGTTGGCAGAAACGAACGAGGCACGGAAGCGGACATTACTGACCCGCGATTATTTTCACGTACTTGATGAGTAGCCGGAAGAGGTAGACCACGTTCGTGGTGATCGAAGTCAGAGGGCCGTGCTCGAGCTATCGACATCATGATCCATGATACCAACGGATGAGAATTCACGTGATGTGTCCTCGGCATTACACCGTTCAAGAGCGCGACTTCGGTCACAAGTCCCAATGGCCCTGCAAGAGTCGGATCGAGCACGAGGGTCTTTGCGCCATCCACCTGGGATGGACAAGCGGCGACTCTAGTACACGCAGAGCGACAGGTACCGAGGAGAGACTCTCACTGAATTAAGCGCATTCACAAAGCCTTTTTCGCAGTTTATTTGAGGACCTGAACGTCCAGAGATTGTTCGCTTTCACGCTCGATGCCCGAGGTGGACTGGAGATCTGCCGAGGACAGCGACCTCTTATTGTGGGAGACACACGTTCATGAATGGCACAGCCACGAATTACAAGGATGGACCAAGCACACTGAATACTAAAGGAACGGTGAAACCGAACGCTATTGTCATGTTCTCTACCAGCGGACGGTCCTGACATACGATGCAATCGTCCGCGCTCGTCCTCGAATGCGGCGGAAGACGCTCCCTCCTTTCCTTGTCCGAATGTCGATGGGTAACCTGTGCGTGCTTCCCACATGTTCCATTCACGTAACATGGCCGAACAAGGATAATGCAGCGTGGACGCTTTACTGGCTGAAAGCGCCCGTCGCCTTTGCGGCTATTTCGGTTTCTCGTCTGGTTCATTTTTCGTATTCCATGACATTGACGGTGAGCAACTCCTCGATCACGCGCAAGGTCCACCTCTCACTCGTCTAGTTGAACGTGTGGTCTTGTACGGTCCTCGTTGGCGTTTCGGCGGTCGTCCTGCACATCTGCATTCGCTGGCGGTTCTTCAATTCGTACTCTCAGCTCAGAGAGCCGCCGCTCGTCAAGCCGGATGTCAACGCCCTCCACCCAGACGTGAATATGGCAGAGCCTCCACCCGTGTCACACGATCCCTTGAATGACTTCCTGCAAGCCCTGCGAATTTTCGGTTTTCTTGAGAAGCCTGTCAGTTTTATCATATCTCTTTTGCACTTTTCCGCTCATATAAACGCTCGGCAGGTTTTCCATGAGTTGGCCAAGCATCTACAGACCAGACGGCTTGTTGCAGGGGACAGCATTCCACTCGATCAAGATCAAAATTTCTATTGTGTCATTGACGGAAGCGTCCAAGTTTTCGCGCGAACCGGCGAACCTGCACAAGATGGTCCCTGGGATGACGAAGATATGAACGGGTGTCAATTAATCAACCAAGTCGGGAGCGGAGGCACTCTGTCCAGTCCTTTCAATATCCTCAGTCTGTTTACAGACCAGATCAAGTTGAGCTGGCAGGAGGATCCCATATCCGCTTCTGACTGTCTGAGGTTGACTGTTCCGGACCAACCTATCAGAATAAATGGCGACGTGGGGCAGCTTGACCTTGATTCAGAAACATCCCCGTTGGCTTCGTCCTCGACGTCGGTACCTCATCCAGCGCAGTCGGCGGAAGGCGCAACTTATTCCAGCAAGTCCCACAGCGCAATGAACCCGACCTCACTCTCGTGGTCAGAGTCCAGTCACGTTCGTCACGGCATCATTGGTCGGGCGGTAGAAGATAGCACACTTGCGGTCATACCGGCTCAGGCATTCAGAATAGTCACCAAGAAGTTTCCGAAAGCGACAGGCCATATCGTCCAAGGTAAGTTTCATCAGTCCATTATCACATCCCGAGATAACATTTTCGCGAAAAAGTAATCTTGACGAGATTCTCCCGGGTGACTTTCAATGTGGCCCACAACTACCTGGGGATGACAACGGAAGTCCTCCGCACTGAGAAGGCCATCAACGATATCGCATGCCATCCGTTGCCGGATTCGTTCTACGAAGGCGGCAGTTTACGTTCTTTGCATCAGCGCTTTCGTGATGTGGTGGTACAGACACCTGATTCTGGGAGCGACCATTTAAACGATAGGACCTCATCAACACCACCTGTGTTTTATAACGACGGTGCCAGCAGCGTTCTTTCCCCTTCGAGAGAAACGTTTGCGGAAAGTCCCACAACTATCGCTCCGGAAAGTCCCGTACTCACACGTGCCTTTTCTCCTCGAAAACACCAGTCAGTTCAAGCAGGCGATCTCCTCACCTCCGCTGGCCAAGGGAATGATTGGTATAGGTCTTACACTCGTACTCTCAGCGTCTTCAATCCACCTCCTACCGCCCCTCCCGGAGAAATTCTGCCCACAGGTCGTCTCCCAGATGATGAGTTCAATCTTCGCGACGAGGTCATGGCCTGCATTGCAAAGTCTATTGGATTACTGCAACCACCTATCAGCGGGATACCATCTGGCGTTGCTTCGCCTGCTTTTCCACCTTTGAATACTTCAGGGTCACTTCCAGGTGCCTCTCTCCTTGAGACGCTGTCGCTTTTAGACACTGGGGAAGACAGCGCGTCTTGTGGGACCGGGACTTCTTCGCCTGGCGCCGGTTACATGCGCGGCTTGGACAACGAAGTGGAAATTCTGTTCTTCCCTGCTGGTTCCACCCTCGTGAAGACGGGTGAACGCAACACAGGTCGGTGAATTGTAACAAGGAGATTGCAAAAGAACTGATAGTCATGATATAGGTCTCTACTATGTCATCGAAGGATTTCTGGATATACTCCTTCAGACAGAGACGCAAGCTTCAGCTCCACCAATATCGCAATCCAGAGCATCAGGTTCCGATGCAAACTCGACCAGGGATAGACGGGCGACTCACAAACTTCTCTTCACCGTAAATCCTGGAGGAATTGCAGGGTATCTTGGTATGCTTCACCTCGTACTGTTAGACTTTTGACTGATCGCCTTGCCAGCTTCGCTTTGCAGCATACCTTCTTATGTTGACATTCAGGCCAAGACGGATACGTACGTTGGGTTTTTGTCCGCCAAGGCTTTGGAACGGTTGTTGGCGAAGCGGCCTATTGTTCAACTGACGCTGGCGAAGCGATTGATTTCGTTGCTCTCCCCAACCGGTACGCATGTTCGTGCTTGATTACAAGATGATGATTCCTCACGTCATTCCAGTGTTGCAGATCGATGCCTCGTTAGACTGGATGCAAGTCGATGCTGGCCAGGTTCTTTGGAGGCCCCAGGACGCCAGTGACAGCTTCTATATTGTCATCAATGGACGATTGCGTTGCATAACTGAGGGGGAAAACGGGAAAGTGACGATCATTGGCGAATACGGGCAAGGAGACACGGTCGGAGAGTTTGACGTGATCGCCAATTCGCCGCGTCGGACGACAATGCATGCTATCCGTGATTCTGAGCTGATCCGTATGCCACAAACCCTTTTCAATGCTATCTCATCGCGGTGAGTATGCTTTGAAGTCAATGAGAGCCCCAGCCATATTGACATATCCTTGTTAGCAACCCGCGCGCTGCGGCACAGTATGTCAGGATTTCGAAAGTTACACTAACATGCTCATCAAGTTCCTAGGCTTCTGCGTACCATTGCTTCCCGGGTACGCAGGGAGATAGATGTATCCTCGAAAGTCCGTCGTCCACTTACGACGACAGAACTGGGTCAGAATAACACAAATCTGAAGACCGTGGCCATTCTACCTGCGGCTCGGCAAGTTCCTGTTGCTACATTCGCACGGAAGCTCAAGGCTGCGTTGGAGGAGATAGGTGCAAAAACATCGTATCTCAGCCAAGCTTCTATTTCGGGTCACCTTGGATGGCAGGCCTTTTCCAGAATGGGAAAACTTAAAGTTGCGGCGTGGTTAGCCGATCAAGAAGAGCGGTACCGTATCGTGCTCTATGTCGCTGACTCGCCTGTCAACAGTCCCTGGACGCAGACATGCATTCGACAGGTAGGCACGGTTTATCGATTCGGGACGTAGCTCACATTTTCAGGCGGATTTCATCATGGTTGTTGGTATGGGAGATGATCCGAGTATCGGGGAATACGAGCGCCTGCTCCTCTCCATGAAGACCACTGC
>JBBPPQ010000788.1:0-12260 GCA_038092035.1 Leccinum disarticulatum | reverse complement strand
CGATACGCAAAGTTTCACACAACAACACAACAAAACAAGCGGCAATTTCCGGTAAGACAGGGGTTCACTTTCTCACGAATTTCACACCCGAGAGAAACCTTGTCAAGCAAGGTGACCTGGACGGGGTTCGGTTCAGCACTGGAGAGTGAACGCAGAACCGAACGCGCGTTCGGTTCTCAAAAAGTCCGGTTCGAACCCCGGACCTGTCCAACACTAGTAGGCGCCTTATTTAGTAGATCATTCGCCACCGAAATGTCGAGGCTAGTAGGATATGTATCTTTAAATTCGATTAACTTAGCGTGGTGGTGCTAATTGATCGCGCTCTTAGTCTCTTTCTCCCCATCGTACACAACCTCAGTGTTCATACGACTCTCCCGAATCCCCATGCGCACGCACTCCGACTCGGAATTCGAATGGGTCGACGACTATATGCTCCGATACACAACAGAGGGCGTTCTCCTCGCCAAAAAAGACTTCAATGCGTCCAAACACGAAGATAATGGACGTTCCCAACCTCGAAGTCATCAAGGCGATGCAGAGCCTGACCTCCAAGGGGCTCGTCAAGACCCAGTTTGCATAGCAGTGGTACTATTTACTATTACGTGCTCACCCCCGAAGGTGTGGAGTGCCTCCGGCAATGGTACGTCGTCTAACTCATCTGGGCTGGCGGTGTTTACGTATCGTGATTCGTGCGATCACACTAGGTTGCACCTCCCGAACGAGATCGTTCCCGCCACGCACAAACGTGCGACTCGTCCCCCGCGCCTGGCTACCGTTCGCCCTGCGCTTGCGAAGGAGGCTGGCGAGTACAGGCCGTCCCTTGCAGGTGTTGGCCGGGGTCCTTGAAAGGCGAAATTTACATCGTGATAGGCTTCGCTGTACCTTTTTCTATTATTCGTCCCTCGGAAAACGCGTGTGCATGGGCGTGTCGCATACTGTTTATTCTGTGCTGTATGCTATTGGATTTCGTGCATCTGCGTGTGCCACGTTGGTTGGTGCGGTGGGGCATTATATCACCATTTACCAAAATATTACATTGCGGACAGCGCCCTTGCCCCGTCCTGCTTCAAACGTCTCTCTGCGAGCTTCAATGATCTGTTTTGAGAAAGAGCTAGACAAAGCCATCGTAGGTCGGGAACTAGCAAAGAGAGAGAGTAAACGGCACGAACCTGGTCTTGCTGCAGTCTGTCCAACCGCTGACATACACTCTGGCCTGCACGATCACTAGTTTGTCGAGTATCTCGAGTACCCCACGACTTCGCTCCGCTGTCGCTAGGATCAACGTCGAGATCTAATAGCCTACCTTCGACGAACGGATAGCGGCGCAACTGCTCTGCTCGGTCCGTCAACATCCACGACTCGAGATCTCCTCCGGACCGAAACGCCTCGATGAGCATCTCGATCGCATCGTCGTGTTCGGAAGATAAGGCGTCAGCAGGGAATGTGCTCGATTTGTTCCATGTGCGATCACCGGGGCTGTCGTGCAAAGCGGGCCGCGGGGGCCTTGGCATTGGAAATGGTGTCGGTGTCGGTGTCGGTGGTATTGATATCGGGAGTCCGCTGACATCTTCCGTCCTCGTGGCCCAGGAACAAACAGATCGAATTCGAGATTGAGAGTGCGAAGATAGTCCGTCGCGAGCCACGCGTACCTCGAGTGGAGATAACGGTATTGCTCGTCTTCTGGGGGAGCGCATGCAGCGTGCTCACGAGCGAGGCCACGCACCACGCCAGGTTCTGCACGGGCAATTTCCATCCTCCAGTGCACACCCACGAACAGACCAGGGTTGTCAGAGAGCGGTCTGCGAGGTCGTACAGCGCGGATGCGTAGTGCAGGTTCAAGCTCGGTTGTTCAGGCGCGACCGCGGGGAAGAGCGGGTGGTGGAGGTCGTAGTCAAGGACGAGGACTCTGCGAGGGATGGGAGGCGTTGGTGAGGATAGGATGATACTCGCATCCAGTTGGACCAGTCATCAGGTCGAAATCAGAAAGCGCATCCACGTCAAAGCTTCTCGACAAGAGGCGCGTGAGAAGTTGTCGACCGAATTTGTTGCCTTGAGCGAGCGCGAGTTGAACGAGATAGACAGCGTCGTCTCTGGCACAGAAGACCGTAGTCGCCCGAGTCTAGATCCAAGGCAGGATACAATCTTGGGGTCGACTTCTGCCTTTTGAACGACGATCGGAATATCTTCCTGCGGCCCACTTTGAGTTTCCAGCACTTCGTGACGGCCGTGACGAATGGTATCCAAGGACGCGACGGTGGCGACGGTCTCTTGCTGACCCACTTTGAGAAACCTTCTAGGTCCATCGCCGGCCATGAATCGGGAGAGTCTTCTCGCTGGGCGAACACACTCATACAGTAATACAGAGAAAACGGCCACGCGGAGCATACGTTCATTCTACTTTTCCCCACATTGGGTAGCACGATCGTCCGACGGAGTCGTCGAGCGACATTACGAGTTGCATAAAGTGGATTCGGGCCATGGGTTCCTGTTTACCGATGCGGACGGGTAGGAGGAAGTGGCAAGCTCCGTTGCAGTGTGCGGCGTCGAACGACTCGAGCTTCATGTCCTCGTTCTCGGGGACTTCGGTGTTTGCATTGTGTTCTTCGGGAACGCGAAGGATGTGAGGTGGCCATGTCAAGCGTCGAGCGACTCGCGTGATCCGCAGCCACAAGGATGCGCTCCCCAGGAGGTCTGTCGGATTTTTCGCCCAAGTGTAGAACGGGTTTATCCTGGTCAAGCGTGTTCGCGTGTCGAAATGGCGTTCGAGACGCGGCTCGCGCTCTGGTTTAGAGTCTTTGGACTGGGATTTTGGACGGGCACAGACGCGAACGAGGACCGCTCCAGTTCCCAGAGCATGATGTAGAGCACGATAGTGACTACGACCACTGCTACGAGCATTGCGCCGCGCAGGGTGTCCGCCGGGTGGGTGGGCTGACGATGTCGAGCGAAGTCTAAGCTGCTATCAGCAGGGCTCCCTCGAGCACGAACATGAAAACTGCGTGCGTCGACATTCGAGAAAGGTAGTTTGAACCGCTTCGACCGAACCGTTGACTTTTGAAGTTGTGCTCACTTTGAGGTTAGATAGCGTGGGAGTTCGTAATTTCACTACGACCATCCATGTATGTCTATCACCTTTTTTTGTTTGCATTGAGATGCTCGGTACTACCTGACAAGCACGAGCCCGCAGGATTTCGTTGGCTGCATCGGTGACGTTTCGGACGCTTGCGAGACTCGAAGTCACCGTAGCTCGACGTTCTCATTACTGTCGCTAGGTGGGAGCACTTTGCAAGCACTCCGCATCGAACACATCTGTAGGACTTTTCAACTCACTTGGACACGTTTATGACTCGGCTGAAAGAATTCTACTAGGGTGTCACAAATACACAGTGCCGCCTTTGCACCTCGAATCACCCGGGCGATAGCTTTCATGATGACTCGGCGACCAGCCAACGGTGGACGGGTAATCAGTGATATCGAACGAGACGACCGGCATCCAATGGCTATCCTGGGGTCATCCTGGTCGACGGTGTTGGAGTCATAGTACCTACGCGCCAGAGAAGACCAGCTCCCAGCGGTCATCCGTCACCCGCACCACAACCACGGTCGACATTGGCTAACATGACACCTCAGAAACTTTGGGTGATCAAGGAACAACATCATGCGGACTTCATCCCATGCACCGTTCCCAGACGTGCAGTGGAGCAGAACATGAGGATGATCTCACCCTCCATATTGACATACGCTACCTTATCTCGCGTGAGCCTATGAAGAGAATGTCATTTTGTTTTTATTCTGTGATGTTGTTTGGATCATTACTGAAGCTTCGGTTACCACCTCTGCCTGAATGACTCTGATAATCATTAAAT
This sequence comes from Leccinum disarticulatum, assembly GCA_038092035.1. Classification (NCBI taxonomy): domain Eukaryota; kingdom Fungi; phylum Basidiomycota; class Agaricomycetes; order Boletales; family Boletaceae; genus Leccinum; species Leccinum disarticulatum. The sequence continues at coordinate 8,394 of JBBPPQ010000788.1, read as the reverse complement.
TCTGTTTCATGGGGCTATCGCTACTAACTCTGGCAGGGGCATGTGGAACGTCCGAACTCGACGTGTCGTGAAAGGGTTGGGCACATAACCTGTTACAGTGGCCGAGGTATTGGCTTCACATATCTGGAAATCCTGCACTCGTCAGTTTCACAATATGGTGAGTGACTTCAAACAATGATTTTACTAGAAGGATCAAACTTCCATAGACGGTCACAGGTCAGGCCTTGAATTAGATTCGAGGGTACGCACGACAAGCTTTCAGGTCAAAACGAGCAACCCGCCTTCCCCCATGTCTTTTTTCTGCGTGTCTTGGCATCTTTCATCATGCACGTGCGTTCGTGAACCACAATGGACTCCGTTGTATCCCGCTCTAACGGCGAATTCCGCAACACCAGGTTGCACGAGGCACAAACTCTCTTTTTCTAATAGTGTCCGACTCGTCGTTGGAAATGGTGTAGCCCAAAAGAATCTGGCAGATTTCACGACTTGTGGTCCACAGATCGAATGTCCTACAGATCGACCCCCTCTCGCGGACCCGCAACTCGAGATCCAAGCCAATAACAATGCATCTCGAGGCTTTGGACCGCATGCTTAAAGAACTGGAGTAGCTTCGCAACATCTTTGAGTCGTCCAAAAACAGGGTGCGCAACCAGTTCGAGCTTCTTGATGATTCTAATTATAGGGTTAGATCTCAAAGAGTGGCCAACAGCGTTTTTCGCACACAGCAAGATCTGATTATCAATAGAGTTCACGTTGCACGGGCCGCCGCCGGAGAGCTGCAGCACGTGAACTGTAAGTCGGGCTCCATCAGGTCTGCAGGGTTTTTCTCTTCTCTCCGTCCTCTCGTCTTGCTTCGCTACCCCGCCCACTGACTACGAAAACCTCTTTTTCTGACGATACTTAACCATGACTGGCCGCACTGCTTCTATTAGGGCAAAGCTGCCCCGATTCCGGATCCTCGTTATCGGACGAGCCAATGCTGGCAAAACTACGCTGCTGCAGAGAGTGTGCCAGACAACTGAATCCCCTATTGTTCGTGATGGAGAGGGTAAAAAGGTCAGTCTGATAAATTTCTCTCGTTTGTGCCTTGTGAGCAGTCTGCTGATTCGGAGACCACGCAAGATTGACATCGATCTCGAGGGTAACTCCGGGGTATGTGCCGGAAATTATCCGCTCTTGCCATTCCTGACTACCAGCTACAGCGAGGCGAGCATGATATAGAGCATGAAATTTCGTTCGAAAGCAACAACAATTTTGTTTTCCATGATTCGTGTGGTTTCGAGGGTGGAGGCGAAGAAGAACTCAAGATAGTTCAGTCGTTCATTGATGGACGTGCGGAGAATACAAAAATCAATGATCGCTTGCATGCTATATGGTTCAGTTCCATGTGTGTCCATCAATTTGTCGATGTGCTAATGAAAATATTTGCCAGGTATTGCATTCCAATGAGTGAACATCATAGAGCGATTGTGCATTCAGAAAAGGAGTTTTTCTCGAAGTGTGGTACAGGAAAAGGTAGGAAGAATGTATGACTTGGGAGCTGTGTTGACACTATACAGTGCCAGTGGTTGCTATCTTCACTAAATTTGATAAGCTGCATACTGTTGCATTTCAAGAGCTCAGAGAAGAAGGGAAGTCAATTCGGGAAGCAAGTGCCTTGGCTCCAGGGAGGGCAAAGGAAATATTTCAGAAAAATGATTATACTGGTAGGCTAGAGGGAATGAAATTTCCACCGAGGAAGTGGATATATGTGGGAGGCGAGTAGCTCATCCAATCTAATACAATATATGATCTGAGGATGATGATTAAAGGAATGGATGGAAAGAATGCAGATTGTACTGAGCTTCTTGAGTGCACTGCAGGAGCACTTGATGATGAAATGCTGGAGATATTATTTGTTTCTGCTCAGCAGGCAAATCTAGATCTGTGTGTTCATTATGCAGCAAGGTAAGTAATACATGATTTCTTCATTAGGTATATATAATGAGCTGGAATTTAGATCTGTTAGAGAGATATTAATGAATTCAATGTCATTGTCAACATTAGACAAAAAATTGCTTCAAAAATTGCAAAAACAGACTTCATGGTGGTTTCCACATGTGATGGTAAGTTTAGTAACCATTGGGAACAATTGTAAACAATGATATTGTTTGCTGCACTGGTAAATTCTATACCCACACCTACATTCACAATCTAAATGAACAGCATGTAAGTAGCTGCATTGTATAATCACAGAGTAGAATGCTTATTTACTACTATGTCATTTCTTATATGCTGGCAGATTGTGAGATAAATATGTGTACTAATTGTCAGTTTACATTCACGCTCACTGCACTGTCATTTTCTGTCTCCTGGAAGCATGTAAGTTGCTAGGTTGTGATGATGGTATGGTTGGATCCATATTCATTGCTCTTTCATTTTCTGTCTCCTGGCAGCATGTAAGTTGCTGGGTTGTGATGATGGAATGGTTGGATCTATGCTCACTGCTCTTTCATTTTCTGTCTCCTGGCAGCATGTAAGTTGCTGGGTTGTGATGATGGAATGGTTGGATCCATGCTCACTGCTCTTTCATTTTCTGTCTCCTGGCAGCTTGTAAGTTGCTGGGTTGTGATGATGGTATGGTTGTATCCATGCTCACTGCTCTTTCATTTTCTGTCTCCTGGCAGCTTGTAAGTTGCTGGCTTGTGATAATGGTATGGTTGGATCCATGCTCACTGCTCTTTTATTTTCTGTCTTCTGGCAGAATGTAAGTTGCTGGCTTGTGATGATAGTATGGTTGGATCTATGCTCACTGCTCTTTCATTTTCTGTCTCCTGGCAGTGTGTAAGTTGCTGGATGGTGATGATGGTAGTATGGTTGTATCTATGCTCACTGCTCTTTCATTTTCTGTCTTCTGACAGCTTGTAAGTTGCTGGCTTGTATGGTATGGTTGTATCCATGCTCACTGCTCTTTCATTTTCTGTCTTCTGGCAGAATGTAAGTTGCTGGCTTGTGATGATAGTATGGTTGGATCTATGCTCACTGCTCTTTCATTTTCTGTCTCCTGGCAGTGTGTAAGTTGCTGGATTGTGATGATGGTAGTATGGTTGTATCTATGCTCACTGCTCTTTCATTTTCTGTCTCCTGGCAGCATGTAAGTTGCTGGCTCATGATGATGGTATGGTTGGATCCATGCTCACTGCTCTTTCATTTTCTGTCTCCTGGCAGCACGTAAGTTGCTGGGTTGTGATGATGGTATGGTTGGATCCATGCTCACTGCTCTTTCATTTTCTGTCTCCTGGCAGCCTGTAAGTTGCTGGGTTGTGATAATGGAATGGATGTATCCATGCTCACTGCTGTTTCATTTTCTGTCTCCTGGCAGCTTGTAAGTGCTGGCTTGTAATGATGGTATGGTTAGATCCATGCTCATTGCTCTTTCATTTTCTGTCTCCTGGCAGCTTGTAAGTTGCTGGCTCATGATGATGGTATGGTTGGATCCATGTTCACTGCTCTTTCATTTTCTGTCTCCTGGCAGCTTGTAAGTTGCTGGCTCATGATGATGGTATGGTTGGATCCATGCTCACTGCTCTTTTATTTTCTGTCTCCTGGCAGTATGTAAGTTGCTGGCTTGTGATGATGTGATGTTGGATCCATGCTCAGTGCTCTTTCATTTGCTATCTCCTGGCAGGATGTAAGTTGCTGGCTTGTGATGATGTTGGATCCATGCTCAGTGCTCTGCCATTTTCTGTCTCCTGGTAGTGTGTAAGTTGCTGGATTGTGATGATGGTATGGTTGGATCCATGCTCACTGCTCTTTCATTTGCTGTCTCCTGGCAGGATGTAAGTTGCTGGCTCGTGATGATGGTATGGTTGGATCCATGCTCACTGCTCTTTCATTTTCTGTGTCCTGGCAGAATGTAAGTTGCTGGGTTGTGATGATAGTATGGTTGGATCCATATTCATTGCTCTTTCATTTTCTGTCTCCTGGAAGCATGTAAGTTGCTGGGTTGTGATGATGGAATGGTTGGATCCATGCTCACTGCTCTTTCATTTTCTGTCTCCTGGCAGATTGTAAGTTGCTGGGTTGTGATAATGGTATGGTTGGATCCATGCTCACTGCTATTTCATTTTCTGTCTCCTGGTAGGATGTAAGTTGCTGGGTTGTGATGATGGTATGGTTGTATCCATGCTCACTGCTCTTTCATTTTCTGTCTCCTGGCAGCTTGTAAGCTGCTGGGTTGTGATAATGGTATGGTTGGATCCATGCTCACTGCTCTTTCATTTTCTGTCTTCTGGCAGCTTGTAAGTTGCTGGCTTGTGATAATGGTATGGTTGTATCTATGCTCACTGCTCTGTTATTGTCTGTCTTTTGGCAGGATGTAAGTTGCTGGTTCGTGATAATGGTATGGTTGTATCTATGCTCACTGCTCTTTTATTGTCTGTCTTCTGGCAGAATGTAAGTTGCTGGTTCGTGATCATGGTATGGTTGGATCCATGCTCACTGCTCTTTCATTTTCTGTCTCCTGGCAGATTGTAAGTTGCTGGGTTGTAATGATGGTATGGTTATATCCATGCTCACTGCTCTTTCATATTCTGCCTCCTGGCAGGGTGTAAGTTGCTGGGTTGTGATGATGGTATGGTTGGATCCATGCTCACTGCTCTTACATTTTCTGTCTCCTGGCAGTATGTAAGTTGCTGGTGATGGTATGGTTGGATCCATGATCACTGCTCTTTCATTTTCTGTCTGCTGGCAGGATGTAAGTTGCTGGCTTGTAATGATGGTATGGTTGGATCCATGTTCACTGCTCTTTTATTTTCTGTCTTCTGGAAGCATGTAAGTTGCTGAGTTGTGATGATAGTATGGTTGGATCCATGCTCACTGCTCTTTCATTTTCTGTCTCCCGGCAGCGTGTAAGTTGCTGGGTTGTGATGATGGTATGGTTGGATCCATGCTCACTGCTCTTTCATTTTCTGTCTGCTGGCAGATTGTAAGTTGCTGGGTTGTGATGATGGTATGGTTGTATCCATGCTCACTGCTCTTTCATTTTCTGTCTGCTGGCAGGATGTAAGTTGCTGGCTTGTAATGATGGTATGGTTGGATCCATGTTCACTGCTCTTTATTTTCTATCTTCTGGCAGAATGTAAGTTGCTGGTTCGTGATCATGGTATGGTTGGATCCATGCTCACTGCTCTTTCATTTTCTGTCTCCTGGCAGCCTGTAAGTTGCTGGGTTGTGATAATGGAATGGATGTATCCATGCTCATTGCTCTTTCATTTTCTGTCTCCTGGCAGCTTGTAAGTTGCTGGCTCATGATGATGGTATGGTTGTATCGATGCTCACTGCTCTTTCATTTTCTGCCTTCTGGCAGATTGTAAGTTGCTGGGTTGTGATAATGTTGGATCCATGCTCAGTGCTCTTTCATTTTCTGTCTCCTGGCAGGATGTATGTTGCTGGCTTGTGATGATGTTGGATCCATGCTCAGTGCTCTTCCATTTTCTGTCTCCTGGCAGTATGTAAGTTGCTGATATACATAAAGCCATGAATTGACAGTCATTGATATTTTATTTATTGTGTTACATGCTTCAAATTACACAGCTGGTATGGTTCCATTATTGCAAAATTCTTTTTTTTATATTTGGCCAATTTATTTTTTCAGGATGTATGTTGTTCTAATTTTTATTTTATTTTTATGTCATATATTTTTATACCAGGCGGATGATTTGTTTGAATCAATGCTGCAAGAAGAAATGATGTCTTTGGTGTGTTTGTTGAGAACTTATATTTTACTAATCACTTATACTTCTTAGCTTGAAGGTTCTACTATCCAGCGCATTTGCTTCTTTTCTGCTTGTATTTGTCTTTTTCCTTGTCTTTTTCTATGCTATCTGACAACTCAATGTTAATTATAGCCATTTTGATTATCTTTGTCCATTCTTTTTACGGTTTGAGGAATCGCAGACAAGGAGATCCTCTGCTTGCTTCCTTTCAGCAATTCATTCATTCAGTACATCATACCACCATTTCATCTGCTATTGCAGAAGCTGTTCAATCCAAGGCCCATGACATTGATGCTCTGTGTGAAGCAATTGCTGATATTGTTATCAAGAATCCTTTAGGTAAAAATACTTGATATTCCATATTCTTTTATCTTAAAAGTTACAGAAACTGGACATCAAGGTGGTTTGCAGCCAATAAAGGGTAACATGTTGTCAAAGATACTTCATAAATTCAAGTTCAATAAAAAGTAGCCTATTAATGTTTTGAAAGAGGGAATTAACAAGTCTCATAAAGCCCATGTATTTCTCTGATGCTTTCATAAATCCTGTACTTGATAGACTTACATAGATGTTGATTTCATGAGCAACCATCGAAGACCTTGCTTCACAAAATCAACCTTCAATGATTGACCTCAACGTAGAAAAGGGAAGATCATATATCTGACAGAACTGTGTTGTCAGTGTTGGTATTCTATTTGACCAATTGACATCACTCAGTTCATATTTCAATGTAGATTCATATAAGGTAGGGCTCATGCAAAACCAGCAAACATCATGTGAAGTGACAGACGTATGACACAAGCACTGAGCAAAGTTTTGTGGGACTTGTGCAGGACACGGCCAGCAATAAGGAGGTTTTGCATGAGGCAGCTTCGCCACACCAAGGAATCCCACGGATTGGTCCAAGTTCCCACGAATGGTCCCGACCATTTTGGACCTTTTGGGGACGCATGTGCTGTATGCACGACCCCTGAGTCACGATGTGTAGACAACAACCCGACTACAAGAGTAGCCAGGTAGTGATCAGGGGTTCGCCTTGCGAAAGGCTCGACCCTAAAGGGGTCCAGTGAGTCCGGGGATCTTCCTCGACGCAGGGAACAGCGTAGAACCACGGTCCGATGTAGTCTGGGGGGGTGCTGGCAGTAGTCCGGTCGTGGTCCGGTAAGGAGGAGGAGAGGTAGTCTGGTACATCAGCGGTGTGATGGACGGTGAAGGAGAGCTCTGTAGGGAGCTATGAGGTGAAGGGCGACGACTCGCGAATAGATGGTAAGTGCAAGATAGCGGAAACTGTATTTTCAAAGCAGATACAAATCTTTTATAGTCACCGGGCATTCCTGGGACCGTGTAGCTACGATCTAAGTAGATGTAGCGATCCCAAAACAAAAGAAAAGAAAAGAAAAAGAGAGTCTAGTAAGGTAAGAAACGGAGTCTCCGGTCTGTGACGAACACAGACCGGTCTAGGTAGGGGAAGACCGGGCGTACAGGAGTACCGGTATGAGTCGAAGGAGGTCCGGAGTAGGGAGAAACAGGTCCGGACCACAAAGAGCAGGTCTGGAAAGAGCGAAGGAGGAGAGGGAGACTATGTAAAAAGCATGAAAAAGAGGGTATACTCGAACAGAGACCCATAGGTCTCTACAACGAGACGGCTGAGGAATTCTCGCTAAGGACAAAATTTTTGGGTGGCCATGTTGTGCGCCACCCCCTGGGTGGGATTTTCCGAGCTCCCACTGCACCAGACCCTGGGGAGCTTCCGGCTCGCCTGTCGGCTCGCGGAACCTGGGAAAGACCAATTTTCCTTGCATGAGCCCTACCTTATAAGTTGTTCAGTTTCACATTCCCATTCCTCACTCATACATGTGAGGATTTACCATGTCTAGTTCTAACAAAACCTCACATGCAAAGGGTCGAGGGCATTGGTTACAGAAACTCTACTGTAACTTACAACCTACTATCTCAAAAAATCCTCCCGATTCCCGATTCCAGAATTTTCATATCCAAGTGATATAGTAGACTGTCAAAATGACCCCATCAATGAGCCAGGAAAGTCAGTCACATATATATATATCCATACAAGCAAAACAAAAGACTGCAACGATTATCACACAGCCATCTCGGTAGAGAAACGATCACCAATCCTCCTCCTGGTCCAAATTATGCGCCTTCATTGCACGATCGTCCACGACAGCATAATAGTCTTCCACATAGTGATTGCCGCTGCCCTCGGGTATGACTAAGGATTCAATCATTTTCAGTGCCGCACCCTTTCCGTCAGCGTCATACATCGGAATGCGAGCGTGCGCGTTGGCTTTCACATCAGACTCGTGGTAAATGCTATAGGCAAGCTTGATGGCACGGCGAGTGAGTTTGTAGTGGTGAGGGACCGTAAGGATGAAGAGTGTCTTCATGACATGAGTCAAGTCAACAATGAATGCCATGAATCTTTGCCGCACGGTTTTCCTGACAAGTATGCCGGGAGTCAACTAGCGGGTCTGAACAAGACACAGACTGACATACCCGTGCTGATATACAGCATGGAGCCACACGGCGGCGGCGGCAATACCTGCAACGGCGGTCGCACCCACAGCGACGGGGAGAACAATTGGAGTCAAAGGATTCTGGACTGCTGGTATAGAGGAAG
>JBBPPQ010000787.1:0-12265 GCA_038092035.1 Leccinum disarticulatum | reverse complement strand
CGAGAACTCGATCTTCCAGTCGATCGAACGCATCGGCTCTACCCAAAGGCCTGCTTCTCATGCAGACGCCTCAGCCACATTCGCGTAGACTGTCCCCACTATAAATGTCCCCTCTGCCTCAAACCGGCTCCAGGACATCTCCAAGGAGGCTGCCCTCTCAAACGACGTGTTCAGAAACCCTCTCCCTCCGCCTCCTCGTCATCTTCATCCTCTTCGCGCTCCTCCTACCAGTCTGCTCGCTCGGGTCGAGGTCGCGCCAAACCATTTCGTCCCCCTCGAGGATCTACTTCCTCTCATCGTACTCACCCTCCTCCTCATTACCCTACCCCCTCTGGTCGTCCTCCCTCCCCAGATTATGACTATGACCAAGAGGACGTCTACAACGGCGAAGCTGACGCAAACATGTACGACGAACATCCCTGGATTGGGATCGATTACTAGGACTTGGGTCGGTGACTCCAAGGCTACAAGGGGGGTAATGTTACAATTGTCTCCAGAGTTCTCTATGTACCTCTTTTCTCTTTCCTTTTGCTACACTTATCGCCTCTACTTCGTATTCACTCTGTATCTTAGATCTCGGGCGATTTCGCATTTCGTTCCACATCGCTGATGATCCTCTTTCCTCCTATCTCCTGTTCCTATCTTGACTCCGACTTTTCCCTATCTTTCTGACTCATGATGACGCCATCGATTCATCATCTATCTATCATTGTATTACTGATCCTCCGCAGCTTCTTACTCATCCATACTGCGGATGACACGTCCCTTCCCTGTGATTCCTTCACATTCCATCTCGTTAGTATATCATCAGGGGATCAGTGAGGCAATGGTATTCCCAGCTAAAGTTGGCAAATAGATGCAAAGATGGGGCTGCCAGATAAAACATTCTCAATATTGAACATTACATTATCTACTTAGTATCAGAGAGATTGTAACTGGACAAGACTGTGACAAAATGCCACTGAGATTACCTGGCATCAGTCATACTGTGTGCATTGGTAGCAGCATGTAACCACCGGCAGACATGCTGGCAGATCACCTGAGGTTACATTTATCTCCCTATTTGGCAATAGGATGGTCATGCCAATATCACATTGAACAAATTCAATGCTTAGGATATCAGCCAGGTGGCCCATTTATCATCATTAAATCACTCCAGCGCAATATTACCAGGTATGTATTCGTCATCATAAATCTACACCACTGGCTTTTTTTAATTAGGTTCCTACATGTCAGCAGTCCATATCATGATGTGCCACACTTAGCCCGACTGCTAGTACATTCTCGTACCTTGTGGGGAAGAGGTTCCTGTGAGACGAGATGGGTGAGAGGAACATGATGAGCATACATCAGCTCTCGTGTCATGCAATCAGGGCAGAAAAATAAAAGTAACACGAACCTCATTTTCTCCACTGGCGACTTGGGCTGCTTGTATAGGGACCCTAATCACTAGTGCCCACCGGGACCAGTTCTCCTCCTTCTCAATGCCATTGTACTTGTCTGCTGGATCCTGCTTTGGCGCACTTCACGTAATCTTGTGCTTGGGCACTGACGATGGCGTCGTGGTTCTTCCAGGCTATAGAGTAGATTTATTGCAAAAAAAGACGGTCATTACCGTATGTAAGTATTGCAGAATATACGGTAGTTAGTGATTACCGTGCCATCTTGCACGATACCGTTGTGTCTTGCAATATTAATGCATTCTCGTCCTGAGGCTCTTGCAGTACTTCCGAGTCGTTTGAAACCGGACACTGCCGCTCTTGCAACTTGAATCAACTGCCCTTGCAATGCGGTGTCCGTTGTGTCTTGCAATGCAGTGTCCTCCCGAGGCTCTTGCAGTACTTCGTTTGAAACCGGACACTGCCGCTCTTGCAATCAACCGCCCTTGCAATGCGGTGTCACATGTCACATGTTACTACTCCCCTTGCAATACCCTCAAATTGGCGGCTTGCAATACACAACTGTCCTCTTGCAATGCCCCGGCCCACCCCCTCTATTGCAAATGTCAGCTCTCCATCTTGCAATCATCTTGCAATACGGTTTTCATTTGCTCGTCCTGCAATACGTCGTCCGAGGCTCCTGTTATCTACTATATATATTATAGTATCACGGTGAGGTTTCCGGGTTCCCACTGTCCCTACGCCACCACTCGCCGTCACCCATCAGCTTGTAACACACACTTTCAAGAGGCTTCAGAACCATACCCAGCCAGCCATCTAAACCCAAAGGTACTAATCGATTAATCTATGATGGCGCTGGCGCACTGTTGACATCTTCGAGAGACAGCCGGCCATCTTCAAACCAACGGTCATCTACGACAGCAATGCAATCCCACCCGCCCCCACAGCTCATGCCTTACATGGCAGGTTCCTGTCTGGGGCCACTGGGTGAGTGCTGCGCACTTCCGCCCATTCCGTTTCCTTTCCGCACGTTTCCGCCATTTCTGTTTCCAGAATGTTTCCGCCCATACTGTACCTCACGTCCAGTAGCACATAATGTTATGTATTCTTTAAAAAATGTTCGACCCTCACAACAAGCGCTCTTGGAACGGCGCTCACGTTGCACATGCTGCTCGTGCCATCAACGTACCCTCCTTGGATATCATCCCCCAATCGTCCCAAACGACTCCTACACCTTTGTCTAATCGTTTGTCATTTGTCCCTATGTTATATCCTTGTCTCACCAGTCCGATTTATAGCCAAAAACACGGACACGACGACGACGCCTCCCCCAGCCTTCATCGTCTAAGTTATGTATTCGTCTCACCACGCCGCCGGGAGCCTGTACATACTAATCTACGTAATTGCCCCATCACATTGCAACACCATTCCATTGAGACCCCAAAGATAATAGTAGTTAATGTCATAACTTAGTTCTCCATAGCAACCTTGCGTTGTCTGTAATTCGAGTAGGTTTAAAGTGTGCATGGATGGGCAGCGACTCGCAGACTTACTTTTTCTTCGGTGTTGGGCCACTGAGCTCATCATCCCCCGCTCGTTTTCCCTTTTTTGCTGTCCTTTTGACCGGTGCATTGTTCTCCGAAGCGGTTGGTTTCCCCTGGCTCTTCTCCTTTCCCTTTGTCTTCTCATTGGAGGGAGGGGGAACATGATTTTCCTCGCCAATAAGATTGTCTCGTACTGCCCGCTGGGACGGTCTGGGTTTTCGCTTTGAACGGCCAACCGGGGATGCGACAATGTCGTCGGGCATTCCTATGGCAACAGTAGTCTGGGTCCCAGGCTGAGTCGGGGGGATGACAGGTGCTGATTGTATCGCAATGTCGGAAAGGGGTTGACCTGTATGTGGTTGCGACACTGTGAGTGCCGGATGGGGTGGAAGAGTTGGCCACTGTGACGCAGCTGGGGGTTGTATGTTTGCCATCACGAAAGGTGTTGTGGAACTCATAGTATTTGGGAAGTTTGGAAGTCCTATGCCAGGAGTGCCACCGAGGTCATATAGATTTTGAGCACATCCATTGGGTCCATAGGTCATGCCGCTGTAGGCTCCAAATTGTGTATAGTTGAAATCCGGCCAATCAAGGGAGACCGTACTAGCAGACGGCAAGTTGGTCATAGTTGGAATTGAAGAAGTCAGGAACGGATTGGTCTGGGCATCGCCAAAGGTCAGGTCAGAGAAGGAAAAGTCATTTTCATTTAGAAGGGTTGTTAACGATCCCGATACCGGCTCCTGCACCAAACCGGATCCCAAAAGGTTCAGACCGTAAGACATGGAAATGTCACTTGAAATGGGGCCGCCTTTGAATGCAGAGTATTGAGGTTTTGCAAGATCTGTTGAAGCGGGTGTTGCAAGATTCGACGGAGCTGTAGATGCAAGATCATATGTATATGTTGCAGGATGATTGCATGGGACAGGAGCTTGCAAGACATTGTCCGATGGCACACCAATGGGCTGTGTGGCATTATTGGATGGCGTCGGAGGTGTTGCAAGATGCAACGGTGACGGAACAGTGGCAGGCAATACGACATTTGACAGCGTGAGAGGTGTGGCATGATTGGATGTTGCTGGAGGTATTGCAGGATGCGATGGCGAAGGAGCCGGCGAAAGTCTTGCAAGATTTGGCACGGAGGATTTGCTATAAGTAATCGAGCTTCCTGTGGCCTGGTCATCACCTGTATCGCCTTCTCCACCATCTTCCTCACCCTCGCCTGTATCGCCTTCTCCACCATCTTCCTCACCCTCGCCTGTATCGCCTTCGACACCGTCTTCCTCACCCTCGTCTTCACTGTCACCTCCTTCACTGGCGGCAATGCCGTCATCCTGTCCCTTGTTGACATTGTCCTGTTCGACATTTCCCTCGACATTGTCGTCGCCACCTTGTGTGTGGTGGTGAGTGAACACCCGCTTGTCATATGTCAAACTACACTTACAAAATACCTCGGCCAAGAATTCACCGTATGCCTCCACCACGTCTGTGTCAAAACCAGGATAAATGTCGGCAAAGTCCCGACCGCCCTTTGTTTTCCCGGTGTGTAAACTACGAGACATTGTGAGTGGGTCGAGATACTAGTAAGCACATCGTAAATTAGCCTGACCTTGTAATGATATTGCCGCCTTCGGGATCCATAGGGTCAGGGCCTCCCATCAGAATGGTGAATTTCCATCCGGTCTGATTTCCAAGGTGTTCTAAGATACGCTGGAGGGCAGTACCGCACTGTTGGATATTCCTGTGCATGTGCCATGTGATTGTCAGTGTGCACCATGCTACTAGCGGGGAGACTCAGCCTTACCTGCGGAGCGTGACTGGGTCTTTCTGTGGCCCATCATCAACCTCGAGGTCGGACTCATCGAAGTCGAACTCCTCATCCCCTTCTTCTCCTTTGTTCTTGCTTCTCCCGCGCTTCGCACCTTGTTTTTGCTTCTTCGTTATGTTGTGTATCTGTTCCTTGATGTCGGGTGACTCATTCTCGAACACCTCCTGTATTTTCTTACTGATGTCGGTGATTGACATACCAGTTCCGATCCCTGGCTGGATGCGCGTCTTGAAAAACATCTTTGAGTAAATTTCCCATGGCTTTTTTGTCCGTGTCTTCGGCTTGAGGAGCTCGTTGATGATCCTTGCCAGTGTCTTGTTATTCGCAGACCGGTTGTGTCCTGCCCCAGCATGCCAATGCATCCACCGGCACAGCTGGCTCTGGCGCGAATGAACCGCCTTCTTGAGGTCGTCCTTCTGTTTTGCTGTCAAGGCAGCGTCTTCCAGCAGATCCGGTAGCACAATTGAACGCTCTGACCACCTCTCAAACCATTTGTGATAGAGCATTGACCATTGTTTTGTGTAGCGGCGACCACCTACGCGCTTGAACGTGACGAGCTCTTCCAGGAGGAAGGTTTTCTGCTCATTTGTAGTCCACTCGGCTGGCATCTAACGAAATGTTTGTGGACACATCAAGATGGATAGTACACACACACACACCTTAAAGCACAATGGGCCGGGATTGAGGAAGGGTAAAAAATGACGTGCTCGGTGGGTGGGTCACGCCATCGATGTCAACTTGAACGACACAAAGAGGGCAGCTACTAGTTGGCAGGTTGGAATAAATTTTCAACAACACGTCAAGATGGATACTACACACACCTTGTTGAAGCAAGATGAAAGCGGCACAATCAGGACGAGTAAGCGAGCTACGTAGATGTGATGAGGTGGGACTCAGACACGTCGAGATCATGTACACACCTTGGAATATTTATAGGGTAGAAATACAGTTCTACCCGTACCACAAGAATCATTGCTAGCTCGACTGTGAACCAGTAAACAAATTAATATCGGCCTTTGTTACATTGAGATCGAGACCGCCTGCACAGTGTTTGAAGAAGGCTACGACATACCACAAGGATCATTGCTAGCTCGACTGTGAACCAGCCTGTCAACAAATTAATATCGGTCTTTGTTACATCGAGATCGAGTCCAAGTCCAAGTCGGACCGTGACTGCACAGAAATAGGTATAGTAGTAGAGTTACTCATAGTACATTGAACTCTGTATCTAAGCATCGCATGTCTCATTGGGTGATTTCACGTACCTAATTATTAGAGTGTTACATCGGGAGCCACCTGGAACAACAACAGTCCTTTGCGTGCAAGCTCATTCACATCTGCATCCTCCATAATACACAACAAGAGGTTTTCCAAGGTCTTGACAACTGTGTGAATGGCTTTGGAGAGTGCATTCTCCTGCATACACATGATACTTCTTGCGGGTGTCCAGTTCATGGAGTCCAACTTTTTCATACGCTCGTGAAGCGCCTCAATGGCCAGAAGGGTGTTATTGATATCTGTGTATTGTCCTGAGGAGAGGAAGACCTCACAGAGGGAATTAAGGTGTGCACGAGAGGAGCTACCAATGAGATCTCTGAGAGCTGATTCAATATCAGACTCCGAGTCTTTGAATTTGGTTGTCAGGCTGCGCATACATAATTAATAGGGTTGTCGCTGGGTAAGACAACGAAAACTCACCCGCCCAACTCAGAGCCTGAGCGATGACTCGGAGGACCTGTATTATCATCCCTAGTACATCTCGGACGCCCAGGGCTTCGGTGATGCTTTCAGCTTTCTAGTCTTATAGTTTTAGTTTATTGTAGTACGTACCGACGTAATAGCGCATTGCATTTTGAAGAAGGTTCGCCCATAGTAAGCTGGGGACTCGGAAGCTGTCCTGGTCTGAGTGATCTCACGTCTCCGGTCAGTGAGGAAGTTGCAGTAGTGAGCAGATCAACTTACTGGCACTCGGATTCAAGTTCTTTTTTCGCTTTCCGTTTGTCTGACAATTTCTTGCTGATGATCGCCTGATTCCTGGACGTGCCAACAGTGTAACCGTGTAAGTAGGTAGAATAGTGTGAGCAGTCAGCTCAAATACTTGAATAGGCATGAAACAACGATGAAAACATACTTTGTGTAGTACCTTTTCCGATAGGAACGAGCAGCAAAGACCCTTTCCTCTGGGGTTAGATATAATTTTGGTCGGCCCATGAAGGTGTGCCACTGGCAGGCATGTAGCTGGGATGGTGATGAAATGGGAGAAGTAAGGGTCCAATCAAGTGGCAATACAATTCTTAGTACTGTTTCTGTTGAGAATCGGACATGGCTATAGGAGATTTACTCACTCCGAGTCTGTGCAGACTAACACTCAAGCTAGTAATAGTCAAAATGTCTTGTGGTCATTTATGTGTGCAGAAACCATGCGGCAAGCATTGATAAAAACCTTTCCTGACCATCGAAAATGCCCTACAATGTCTGCTGAGATGTTTGAGACATTTCACGGCCTGGGCTTGTGCGAACCAGGAACTTGAACCATCCCTATTCCAGACACACCAGTTCGAATCGACTCATCAGATCTTGCATAACTATTTTTAAGTTGTACATGAACTTCTGAAAGCTGTTCTCATTTTTCAGAAACGTTATAATTGCTTGCGAGAAGCAGCTCACCATCATGTCACTATGGTGACTGCTTGTAAGAATACACCTACTAGAATATGAATCGCATATTTGAGCACTCTGAGACTCTCAGAAGTCTGATTGGAATACCATGCTGTACGGTGTCGAAGTTCAGAATGAGGATGCATGGTAACCGTTACGTCAACCTATCAAGAAATTGATTGATTGCTTCAACTTTCAAGTTGGGAGAAGCTACACGATCTATGATATTCTACACGTATCAATTGAGGTATAGCACGGCATTATCATCAATCGCATCTAGCAAGAGCTCGAATCCAATGTCCACTGAGCGAACTTTTACACAGACGGCGCCCTTAACATGATGAACAAGAGGAGCAGTATTTATCCTGAAATCAAGTAAGATCTATGTGTCAAATTGTAGTACAATAAACATTACCAGTGGCGGAAGATGCCCACTAATTTACCGCGTGTAACAATATAGAATGGACCGTTACTTTCTTGAACCGGGCGAACGAAAACAAACCCATTGTATCGATTGACTTCGTGGTTGCTCGGTACAGTGACGTTTATATTGCATGGAAGACAGACTGGGTGCTGAGCTAGTAGCAAGATCATTGACTCGGAGTTGGTGGCAATGAGAAAGTGCACAAAGGGATTACCTGGATTGGATGGTATTCCAAGTCCTGGTGCATCCCAGAGTAGGCTGTGTTCACGCAGACGGATGGCGGCAACAAGGGTGTCGGCATAGTGAGGTGGGATATCAGCACGGCGAATGTCGTCAAGAAGAGCTGTCAGCATACAAGGCATGTTGAATAGATAATATCATTGTACATGAGGGTTAAAACTCACAACCGGAGGTGATGGGATCCCGATAAGATATGGAATCATCCAGCTGGTGAACACTTGGCATGACTTGACAATGATGGTGCACCTGAGGGACAACAAGACGACGATATGATGGAGCAGGTACAAAACCACCACGGCTATACTACATAAGACATGGCAGTGACTCCGAGGCGCTTGTTATCTCTTGCAAGATATCTGAGATTAACACACTTACAGCAACTTTAGAAGTTGTTCCACTAAGGCGGATTAGATGTGCCGCATGTGCGGAGATGATGGTGGCATGGATACAAAGTCTTAAACCTTTCAAGGCTAAGTTAGTCACGGTAGTGCCGCACACAATAGGTGAGAACGGCCCACTGGAACACCGGTAGTACTTTAATAGCAGAATTCTTTGCACATAGCATAACATCAGGTTTTATTGCATTTTCGAGGGCCAAGACAAAATTTGACACGCACAATCAGCGAATCACAATAGTTTGAAGTCTACGTAGCATGACATCAGATTTGATTATTATCCGACGTATTCAAGTTCGATGGCAATGAACTCGGAGAGTGTCGAAGGGGATGATCAACCTGTATGAAACATCAGTAAGTTGAAAACACAGCTACTAGTATTGCGTCATGTCTGAATTCTGGAAACCGGCGGGTCAGTAACAGGTGCAAGTATCAGAAGTTCGGGAGTACCGGAAGCACCTACTACTACTGTGACCGATGGCCCATTGCGTTTCAAACGCCTCAAGGGGTTCAAGATACATTGTGATGCCAAAACTGGTCCTGCAGCTTCAGGACATCACCTGAAAATACGGTCAGACTTGTCAGGAACACTTTCCATAGCGAAAAAAGTGTACAAAGCACCCAAGATGAAAACGAAACAGACAGCTGATGGCACACTGTTAGCCTCCGAGTCTGCCCGAGTTCCATCACATTCCGACTTTGGGGACTTCCCTTCCTGCGGCTTTGACAACCTTACGCCTGGCACTGACTCGGCAGTTCTGTGTGGTTTGAATGATAATGATTCAAGACAGCACCATGGTGCAACCTCGGTAAGCATGGACATTTATGTGATTATTTTTCTCTCACCATTCGAAGGATACACCTCTCCTCACGTGGATGGCTGAAGATCGGGACACCTTTCTCCGTGAACTGATTCGTTTGGAGGGACGTAAGGGAATCACAACGTGTACCAGTTGCAAGATGGAACCTGCGATGTACCACTGTGATAACTGCCTAGCAATTGATCTATGTTGCAAAAGATGTATCTTGTCAAGACACGCAAGTCAGCCCGTTCACTTAGTCAAGGTGAATGTTACCATGAATTCTACAGCCGAGATCTTTGACTAATAGTACATGATTTCACTGGCAGGAGTGGACGGGCGAGTACTGGGTTTGGAGATCACTCAAAGAACTTGGGCTCGTGATACAACTAGGGCATCCAACTGGGGAGACATGTTATCTTCCAAAAATCCCTTATTCAGACGATTTTACAATCCTCGACACCAACGGCATACATTCAGTGGCACTACGGTTTTGTGGTTGTGAGTCCGCAGATACTACCCCTGTTCAGCAACTTTTGCGGTACCGCCTATTTCCCAGTGCAAGTATGCAGCAGCCACGAACGGCTGCCACATTCAGTCTCTTAGAAGAATTTCATCTTCTTTCACTTGAATCAAAAGTATCCGCATATCATTTCTATAATTCTCTTGCACGCCAGATCGACAACACAGGACTATCTCCATCGAAGGTATTTAATAGTTACATTGCGGCTCACTGGCACCATGGGAATCATTGAATATTGCTTGTAGGATCGGTATGAACAGTTTATGCGGATGGTGCGTGAGTGGCGCCACCTAAAGTTGTTGAAAAGATCTGGCCGGGGACATGATCCAGCTGGTGTGGAGCATACTCAGGAAGGAGAATGTGGAGTACTATGTCCTGCTTGCCCACAACCAGGAAAAAACCTACCTGACAACTGGGATAAGGGACCTGAAGACAAGCAGTAAGCATCCGAGTCTGTGTTCGGCATTCTGATGATTCTATGCTAATGATTTTAAGGTGGCTTTACGCGCTTTTCGTCGCAATTGATGCTAACTTCCGTTTAAAATGGAGAGCAGTATCGAATGAAAAAGTTGACCCAAGCCTTAGCAAAGGCTGGAGTTACTTCGTCGAGGAACTCTCCTACACATTGCACCTTCATGATCATGCTAACTCCCTCCAGGAGGTTCGTAACTCAACATACATATTTTTGGATCAAGTGGAGATGATAGATCGGATCCTACAGAAAAGCATGTGCTCAAGTCACAGTGTGGTGAACAATGCGGAATCAAAGTCTACGGAAGGGCTCGCGACCACTGGGGCAGGCAGCGTCTGTTGTGCACGCCATGAGATGAAACTCCCCGGTGGTGTCGGCGACCTTCAAAAGGGAGAACGGTAAATTAATTGATAACATCCATCTTATATGAACTGATGAGTCAGTCACGGTTGCCAGATACTGCAATATGGACTACCTCTTCTTTTCGGCACTCAAAGATACAGCCGTCAAAGTCCTCAATGTCTCTTACAACATTGCTTGTCAGTGGTCAGTTCACCTGTGGGAGCATATGCAGGATCTTCCCAACCCTATGCACTTCCCTTACGAAGACAGGAAAGTCAAGGTTCTTGTACTGAAATTTCACCTCCCTGCACATATCTCTGAGTGCCAATGGAAATACTCATTCAATTACATCAAGGGTATGGGCCGAACTGACGGAGAAGCACCTGAGCGAGGCTGGTCAACTCTGAATGCAGTGGCATCTAGTATCGAGATAGCAAGTCTCGATTGTGTGCGCAGTAGCCTGATAGGGAACTAAGAGACAGTGGGAGATACTCACTGTTATAGTCTGAAGGTAACGAACAAGGTAAAGGTAGTTGCGAGAGTGTAAAGACTCGAGCAAGTAGCTTAGGTGAGAGGTAAATGGAAGAATGAGTAGAAGACTCGTTATTGTCCCAGAGTGATAGCTCCAGGTTTATATACGATACAGAGATGTTTGTATCTATGTACGTATTCTCCTATAATAGGGAAATAGAGATAGAACTCTATAGAAGGTCATGGAAGGATGACGAAGATATGAGTCATCCGCAGTAAGATACTGCTATCGTCCAATGGCGTTAAAGCCTTATCTAAGTGATGAGTAACACGAATAGCATAAGCAAAGATAAGAGATAGTGAGTCACATATGAGTCATGCTAGTGAGACATAGTGAGTCACGCTAAGAAGAAATGATGAGTCACGCATAAGACTCGTATGAGTCACGCTGTGAGTCACACAAAGAAACATGGTGTAGAAGCGAAGTGAAACCATGATTCTCAACACTCCTCCTTGCTAAAGTGTAAGCGTCACGTGGAGAGATTCGATGAAGGAAATGGGATAAGGCCTAAAGACTTCCTACCAGCTTCGAATGGGACTTTCGACAGATTCTTTGTAAAGATATCTGCGAACTGTACATTCGTTGGAACATAAAAAAGTTCCACGTCGCCAAACTCTATAGCTTCACGAATGAAGTGTTCGTGGAGACGAACATGTTTAATGCGACCTTCCTGAGCTGGGTTCGAAGCAAGAAATATGGCTCCATGGTTATCGACACACATGGGTATGGCTTTGAGCGGGCAATTGAGTTCGGAGAAGTAATTCCGAAGCCATTGTAACTGCTTTGCAGTATCCGTCATGCCACAGTATTCTGCTTCGGTGGAAGATAGTCTGACTCTCTTCTGTCGTCTGCTAATCCACGATATAGGTCCATTTGCGAGGTAAACGACATATCCTGTCGTAGATCTGGATGTTTCCGGATCTCCTCCCCAATCAGTATCGCTGTAAGCGATTAGACCAGAACTAGGTCCATGTCTCGAGTATAGAATGCAAAGGTCTTTCGTTGTAGAAAGATATCTGACGATATAAAGGGCTCTTTGCAAGTGTTCCTCGGAGGGATTGGCTGCAAATTGGGACATCTTGATCACCGCATAAGCGATGTCAGGTCGTG
>JBBPPQ010000786.1:0-12307 GCA_038092035.1 Leccinum disarticulatum | reverse complement strand
CGCAGTATGGATGAGTAAGAAGCTGCGGAGGATTAGTGATACAGATGACGAAGGATGACGAAGCGATCGAGTCATCATGAGTCAGAAAGGTAGGGAGAACTCGGAACGAGACGGAAGAAACAGGGATGGAGAATCGGAAGAAGTAGGATCGTCAGCGATGTGGATCGAAACGCGAAATCGCCCGAGGTCTATGATACAAGGTGAATACAACGTAAAGGCGAAGAGCGTAGCAAAGAGAGAGAGAAAAGAGATATATAAAGAACATAGGGGACGATCGTAACACCAGCTCTACCACTCGGATCCTTCGGGAAACTAATCTGGATGGAAAGTGACCTGCATCGGTGCCAACAACGGCACCGCGCAGAGCCTGCTCAAACAAGAGTACAAGGACGATATGGGCGTCGAAGAGGCGATCGTGCTTGTACTCAAATTAATGAGCAGGACCACGGACAGCACCACCTTGGGAAGCGAGAAAGCCTCTTGTTCTTATTCTTTTGATCGTGACGCTCATTTCTATTGGTGGAGTTTGCCATGTTGACGTACGACGAGGCGACCAAGCAGCCCAAAGCAAAGATATACAGGCCGTCCGAGATCGACGCCCTACGCCCTCCTCAAGGTGCACGATTCGGCGAAAAAGGACCAAGACGTGGAGATGAAGTCATAATTTCACTCTCATTTGTTGTAAAAGTGCAAAATTCCATCGTATATTTGCTGAGTGGTGAGACGATGACAACGAAACGTTTACATACATCCAGAAGTGAGAGCATAGCACGAGAATCATCCGAATCGACACCTAATGACACGCCATGCCCTTGCTGTCGGGCTCCACGAATGCGCTAAACAAGTAATGACCGATGGCAGCGCCAGCAACGACCGCAAAGATAAGGTATGCCTACAGCATCTGCGCGCAAGCAACGATGACGACGAGAGAACCGAAAAAGACGCACGTTATAAGTCATGAACACCAGCATGACAACAAGACCGAAACGCCGTACAACCCAGCGCGCAACGCCCGATAGTGCACTGGAATCGCTGCTCGCCTTTTGATGGAAGTTACATCAACGCGGTTTGCAAAGAAAAGGTAACTCACTTCGCTCTCCTGAGCCCATCCAACACCCGTCAGCTCCGCACGCTCCCCGCTGGGCTAGCAACCCGTTTGCCCTTGCTGACGTGTTTCTGGATGCTCGAGTCGACGTTGCGCTGGAAGAGCCGGAAGTATTCGTACAGGACGCTGAGCAGGACGATAGCCAAAAAGGAGAGGACAAAGTGGGTGTTGGAGCGGACGTGCCAGGAGGAAAAGACGATGCAGGTGTCGATGACCTGGGTATTCCAGAGCATGTTCATGGAGCACATGGGCCCCATGTCGTACCCACCGTGTCACTGACTGTCCAACATCCCAGCTTTCATGAAATGTCCCTTCCGACTCTGCATTCTCGCTCACCCGTCAAGTACACTGTCATCGAAATCGGGATCGTTTTTGAGCGGTCTAAGCTTTGGGTGAGGCGGGGGGAGGTTCGGAAATCCGGACGAGTTTGGAGAACCGATCGATTGTGATCCACGAAGGCCCTCGAGGTAGAGAAGAACTTGAAAAGGCGGGTAAGAAAGCGGAAGGTGTGTGAGACGAAAAGAATACCTTTCTCGTTGGGAGCTGCGACAAAGAGTTAGTTATCCTGTCAGTAAATAAGACTGGAGTGCTCGAGCGTAGTAATATCGGTCTGAGTGATTCTGAAGCACCGTTTGCAAAGGTCGGCCTAAACCTTGCTTGCGGTCCAAGTTGCGGAAGGAGCAACGTGGCTTGTCAGGACGTAAAAGTTCGATCGCAGAATAAATGACGATCATTTGGTTGTCGTGCGAGAAATCGGCATAGAAACTGCGATCGAGGGGCAATGTCACTGGCGATGCATCGAGCGTCTGGTTCGTCTGCGTCGTCTCATCGCGCACGGGCTGCCCTGTATGCCTGGCCAACAACTCGTCGACGTATCCGACGCCTTGAACAGGTCCCAGCGAGTTGCCTTGCCTCGCTCGAAGAAGCAGGTACAGCAATTGTCGAGTCTGAAAATTAGTCAACTTAGCCAGTCTTGTAATGCTTTAGCAAGTCGTCGTAGTATTCGCGCGCTTGCCATTCCTCTTCAGTGAACAAGCCACAGAACGGACTAGCAATTTCGTGAAAGACCGTCTCATAAGGTACACAAAGGCATCAGTTCTGCGACATCGTTATTGTCGAGTCTTGCGCCTGGAACAGCCTCGTTGATTCTCTTTATAATCGGCGGCGTGAAATTGTCGCGCCATGCTTGCCCGGGCTTCTTGTAGCTCTTCGCGTTGGAACACATCGAATCATTCAATGTATTGTTCGCCTGATGAATATGTGAGCATCGATCGGCCTCTGCGCGATGAATATTCAGCGCTCACGCCCTTCTCCTCCGAGATGATGACCAATACGATCGGCGAGTACACGTCCCCGCTGACAGTAGAAAAACCTTCTCGATTCAATATGCGACAAAATGCAAGATAAAACAAACGGACCTTGCGTCCAGTTCATGGCAGAATACACGACACTCCGACGCCCTTACGAATGGAAACCGTTTGTACCGCAGATGGTGCTCAGAGCCAGAATTGAAAGCCTTGGAAACATCAATGAGGACTCGGAGGATACAGCAGGGACAGAATGCTCTCACTCTTTCCCGCCAAAGGGAAGCAGATCGCTCACACCAAAGTCCCACTCAAAATCTCTCAAAAACCTATACTTCTTCCTGGTGTAAGATCCCACATTGATAAGTTTCTGCAAAGGTTTCTTGATCCGCTCCGAGGCCCCTGCTGTGGGGAACCTAGTACCGTGTCTCTGAAGCTGCCGACCGTGTCAGGACAAACCCGAAGAGATCGCGAGCCACGTACCAAGTTGACCTAGATCACCCATGTCTTCTTCAGATCATAAGAAAACGTGTTCGGAATGAGAGCACTCTACCTGAACGACTTCGCAGCGCTCAAGAGGCAGCAAGTACTCTGCAACCGGAAAGTATGGCGAGTACTGTGCCCGGGTCTGCTGCACTTCTTTGGGTAATCCGATGCCTAAAGTTGCTGGTACGTCGATCTCGGGTGGCGAGCCAGTACCCGCCGTTCCAGCGCTGGTATTGAAAGCAATAACTCGCTGAGAACAGCAGAGCGAGCGCGAGCAACTTGAAAGCTATGCCGTGCAACGAACGCCTACTAGCAACGCCGTGACGAATCTGAAAGTCGGATTGCTGAGATTCGGTATCATGTGGGAATTGAGGCCTGAGGGCTGGCACTCTCCGATAACAGCGCTGACACGCCAAGTCCCAGAGTCCGCTCGTGACAAAGGCTGACCGTGACCGTGGCCAACGGCGAGAACTGAGAAGGGCGGAAACGAAAGAACAGGACCACGCTCTATAGGGTGACTGCTTCTAAGCGTCATCGGGTGCATATTTAACAGCCGCGGCACGGAAGGTTCGGTGTAAAAACCGTCGATGAAGCCGACATTTGTCGCCGTAGGAAGGAACCCCAAATTGAAACCAAGCCCGAAACTATGAATGTGAAAAAGGAAAGGAGAAAGAGAACACAAGAAACGTTAGACCGAGTCCCGTTCCGCGTGCCTGCAATAATATAGGAAACCGAGCACACTTACGACTCGTTTGTCACGTCATAGCGCGGTCTGTCGCTGTATATTGAAGGCCGTTTCTCGACCAACTCCTGCACCACCTCTTCCGAATTGATAATGGTCACGTCTCGTCCGAGGAAACGAATATATACGAGGGGAACCTGCGTTGCATTGTTCATGAAAGCACTAAACAAGGGGGAGGGAAAAAAGCTCAGAGACGGGAAGAACTCACCGTACCTCTTGGCCCATGCCGTGTGGGTCAGCCACGGGGTACTACTACTAACGTCGATTGCTGGTAAGGATAGGCGGCAACGGCGTCAAACCAGGTGCGTGGACCCCACAGGGACCGCCGTCGTCCACCAATGTCGATCTACGAAGGCCCCGATTACGGGCGCAAGTACTGGCAACAGGGCTCCTAGATTATCCATCTCAATGCGCGGACTGACCACCGAAAGACTGGCAGCAGCGCTGTAAGTAGGGATCTACATCGGAAGGCCAGCAAACCGGCAGGGCTTTTATACTCTTGAGGGAAATCTATGGGCTAAGCGTCCGTTGAAGCGAAGAAAGAGCGGTATTTTAAAAGCTCCGACTCGGAACTTCGGGAGTCATCGATGACCATCAACCGTGCCTTTGAGGAGCAAACCAGTGGGAGTTCATGTTTTGTATTTGCACGACACCAGTTTATTTATTCTTTGCATCCTATTACTTCCTGCTTGGGTCATCGGGGAGCCGGTAGAGATCCTCTTGTATCTCCCTTCCTCCCTCCTCGATGGCGGATGTGAGATTCTGTTCGAGATTCTGTTCAACTGCATGGCGGCCTGTGATAGCCTGTGATGTCCGTATCTTGAAGAAGTCGTGGCGGATCAAAGGTGGTGGACGTGTTCAAATACGCAATCGAGCTAGCTAAAGCAGATTCACTGTCGTGTGCTTGTGCTAGCAAGTAGTTCCTATGCGAGCGAGTGTGAGGAATGCTTACTGTAATGATGAATGTGTGTGAAGCAGCACTCACGCTTTGTCGGGGTCTGTCGGCGCGGTGGGTTGAACTTGAATACGAGTCTACGAGAGTGTGTCTTGACCTTGTCGAGGATGAGGATGACGGAAGGAAAGAGTCAGGTCGAGAAAGATGGGCGTTGAGCGTTTGAATGTTCTCGGCGGGCTGAGTGCTGAACGTTGAGCGCCCGAAAAGAGTCCCCGGGAGAGGTCATCTACTAGAGGCAAGCAACTGATGGATTCATGATTCCTACAGACAAAGAAAATGATACATGCAAACAAACACTACAAAAAAGCCGAACACCGGAAAAGAAAAAGCATCATACGCCCGGCGGGGGTGTTAGTACAGACACACAACAAGTTCAATAACTGCCTAGTGCGAGTCATAAAACGACGTGTTGTACACATAGTCCGGGTTCATAACGCTATCACCCATGACCTGATCGTCGCTAACGTTGATGGGTGGCGCGCTACCACCTGCAAAGTCCAAGTGCGAAGGTTGTTCGCGGGTGAGACCTGGGTAGGATGAAGTGCTGGCAGCGTTCGAGTAAGACGAACTGCCAGCAGCGTTCGAATAAGACGAACTGCCAGCAGTGTTCGAATAAGACGAACTGCCAGCAGCGTTCGAATAAGACGAACTGCCAGCAGAACGATTCGGATAAGCCACTGACGCGGCAGCAGTAGAGTCGGAAAAAAACGGAAAAGGTGCAGCGGCCAGAGGTGCAGGAATTTGATACGGCGCCGGCCAGGGTGGTTGAGATGCCACGGTGGGCACGTTCGGATGCGTTCTGGCATACCAATCCATGACGACGCCCATGCGTCCGCCATAGTCAAGTAGCCT
Organism: Leccinum disarticulatum; assembly: GCA_038092035.1. Classification (NCBI taxonomy): domain Eukaryota; kingdom Fungi; phylum Basidiomycota; class Agaricomycetes; order Boletales; family Boletaceae; genus Leccinum; species Leccinum disarticulatum. The sequence continues at coordinate 6,863 of JBBPPQ010000786.1, read as the reverse complement.
AGCGTATGCTTCGCACAAGCTTTCGTCAGTAACAAATGCAAGGCTGAGCGGACCTCGCATGTGGTGGCCCATTTGAAAGTCAACGTCAAGGTATTTGAAGGCGCGGTCCTTCCACGACTCTGCCGCAGGAGTGGGGGATGGAGGAGGTGGGAAGGACAGTGAGGACGGGGCCGGAGTATCGATGGTTGGGAGAGGGGCAGGAGATAGTACATCGTCGAACTTGAAAACTGCTCGGACATCGTCCGACAACTTATTGATCGCACCTGTCATGGCCGTCAGCGCGACGGCACTTGCCATTGTGGACTCGACCTGGGTGACCAGGCGTCCACCACTAGCGTTGGACTGGTGGACGGAAGGGGTCGGAGCCCTAGATGCGGGAGCAATGATAGAGGAGGCTCTGTCACTACGGTAGCCTTTGCCCCTCAATGAGCCTAATGGGACACCAGACACGCTGGTTCGTGTGGAGGGTGGGAGCAGACAAGACGAACCCCTTCCAGAGAGAGAAGTCTTCGGGCCACTTTCTTCGCCGGATGAAGAAAGGGCGCGGGTACTGCCACTAGCAGTCTGCAGCGAAGAGACGAACCGCGAGGCTGATGGGGCGCGGGAACTTTCGCTGCCAGCGACGGACGACAAAGATTTGGAGGTGCGGATTTGGTTGACGAGGTTGACGGCCTCGAAAACGGCTGCCATCTGGATAGGCGGACTGATGGACCCCATATTTTTGGCAATGTCGAGGAGTTGGTCCATGCTCAGTTGATCGCAAGGTTGCGAGAGTAGGGTAGTGTCGTCGCTGAGGGCCGATTCAGTAAAGAGTGTGTTTTCTCCATCATCCAGTACTTCTTCTTCTTCGTCGTCTTCTTCATCAGGGAGAATCCCCCCATCGGCATCAGCGCCTGCAGCGCCAGACTGGCCAGCATACAACATAACCATCTGCACGTAGTACGGCCAGGCTTGATCTTGATAATGGACCAACTCCTTTCCCTGAAATCAGGAGTTAGAATACGATTCTTGAAGGCTAGGCGCGAGATACGTACATCACGGCTCTGCTTGACATAGTTGTCCCATGCTTCAGCGGCCGCCGGCGAAGCGGGGTCGATATTCGCACCGCACGTCTCGCTCCATTCTGCGTGTTCACAATCACGGGTGTAATTTAGAATAGCCTTGTATATTCTTTTGAGCTACCAACGATGTCAGAGCGATGCAGATCAATAAATGATAGTAAACTTACACCTCGAAGTCTGTACTTGATGTTCAAACCTGTCTTGTCGGTACCGAGTTGGGTGGCAACCTGATTGAGGAGGATGTCCGAAAACGTTTGTGCTGATCCCATCATCTCCCTCTTGGCGATGAGGAGATCGAGGAGTTGGTGGGTTTCGTCAATCGACCATTTGACGCGAGGGCGACGCGACGTCACTGCTGGTGTATCTTCGTGAGCGATGTGAGCCATCTTTATAGTACAAAGGATGATAAACGACGAGATGCCTAGGAGAAGTTGGTGGATGTAACGAGTGTATGTTGGATGGAGGTGGGAGGGCATTGGGGAAGGTGAAATTTTAAAACTCCGATGAGCCAGCCATGAGGTAGTTCGAACCACTCGGTCCACTCCGCGAGTCGACCCGACTCACAACGATTCACAGCTCTTTCGTAAGTTAATCGGAGTTCTGGTATTCAAATGCTTAGGCGAGATCGTTGGCCTCGTGCATTGCAGGAGGCTTAGTTACGTGCATCTACTTAATTCGCCGTGCGTGCATATCTCAATAGCCGAGACCTGAGAAACAACTGTGGTCGCCGATGCGATGCAACGAAGGTATTGCAATTTCGTTACGCTTCCTTGTACTCGTTTTCGGCAGCACGCCCAACAGTAAGGAGCACGAGCCAATTTCATACCGTCGGCAATACCACCAGTGCTGTCTAGCCGCATCACCTCGAGGATCGTGATAAGCGAGAGCGCTTCAGGCTTTACGAGCGACGAAAATAGCCCCAAACATGTCGTTATATATCCTGTACGCCGTGTTAGATTCAGTTTTCCGAATGACGAGTCAATATGTGACATACCTCGTGTTTGCTTGCCCTCAGCAGCAATGATGAGTCTGCAATCTCGGTTTCTACACCAGCATGGAGCTTTTGATGCCAATCCCACCTCCAGAGACCTGCATCCATATGACCCAAACATATGGCCTCGTGCTTGAGCCTCTCTACCGCAACATCATAGACAGACGATTCCAGCAAATTTTGCCGGGCTGCGACATCTTCAGGTAAAACTCGACGCGCGAGGGTGAAGTGTGTTAGGTGCTTGCGTAGATTGTCCAAATTGAATGGGATCTCTTCCACCAAGACCGATTGAACGATACTGCCATTTTCATCCACCACTTCTTAGAATGTCTGCTGTCAAGGTTCACGAGTTGAAATGCGATAACGAACAATGGACTGACCGCGAGTTTCTTGACTGGCATCACCTCTGGTACGTCGCTCAACGGGTCGATGCGACCGGTCCCCATGGCCTCCACTTGTCCTAGCTCTGCTATGACCCGTGACATATTCGTCTCTATGGCAGCTTTGGATATCAAGCGGATGACTTCGGATTGAGTCTTCTTCAATCTTTATACGCAGCTCTGGACGTCGACAATCCGGCTCCTTTGTGATTTTGACAATAAAGTGTTTTGGGAAGCTCACTCCCCAGGGTTGCTGGCTGAGGACGATCAGCTTGAAGAGCTAAATGAGAAGAGTGCACATAGGCTGGACGTACCATGTGCAACACCAACGGTCCCATCGGTCAAGCGCTTCAGCATCTCTTCGACCAATCCCCATCACGTGCAGGAAATGGACCGGTAAGCACGGCCATTCCGTGTGCGAAGGCGACGCGCACCTGAGGGTTCGCTGTGCATCGCGCTCGTTCGAAAACACCCTCCCGGCGGCATTTGTCAGTTCCTAGAATCCAGATAAGTCTCACCCCGATACACCATGCAAGCCAACGAAACAACACACCGGTAGCATGCAGCTCGTCATAAAATCCCTCAGATAGATCCCTCTCTCGCAACTCGATTCACATCTTTGATCGTCTCTGCCTGCATATCCATCTCAGGCATCGTCAAACTCTTTCCTTCTCCATTAGCGTTGACCACGTAGCCCTTGATGTCCGAATATATCGAGTCCCCGTTCGCAAGCGCCCGATCGAACCGCTTGATGAGGACGGCTGCGACGCCCTCAGCGCGGGTGTATCTGTCGGCCGATACGTCGAACGATTCGCACGACCCGGTGGGTGACAGGACGCCGAGCTTGGAGAACGAGATTGTGTGCTCGGGGTTAACAATAGTGTTCGCACCTATTTCATACAGGGTCGAGGGTCAGCGTCACGCATGGGACAATGAGTAATCGAAAACTTGCTACTTGCCTATAACTAACGCTCCCCAAGTTTGATCGAGCAAAGCGCAAGGTGCATCGCGGTCACAGATGCCGAGCATGCTGTTTGCTCATGAGTGTAAGCGACAGTATCAGGAAGAGTCGAAGAGGGACGCACCCGTGTCCACAGTCAACAACGGGACCGTGCAAATCAAATGTGAACGAAATGCGGTTAGCGCGAATCGAAACACATCGTCACGGCGTTGTAATCGTTGATCTCGAACCGGTCATCGTCGAGCTGGTCCACGGTGGTCAACAAGTTGTCAAAGAAGACGTCCATGTTGGAACGCCCGTAGTCGATTCCTGAATTTTGCAGGGCCTAATGCAAATCACGAAAAAAGAAGTGATCAGGAATCACAACCGAAGAGAGAAAGACGTGGGACCGAGTTACCGCTTGGGTAGTCCTCAACGTGAGCCTGATTGCGGGGTCGAACTGATTAGCTGCTTTCACAGAGATACCGAACTCGAAGAGGATCGGATTGATCAAAGCCGTTGGTAGGCTACCTAATCAAACAGGAGCTGTCGACATTACACCCGAGCTTGTCAGAGAGCGAACCCACGCACCATACCATTCCTCATGAATCCATCGCTTGGGTGGAGGTTCAATCACACCATCTCCCTGGTATCCCATTTTAAGCAAGACCCGACAACCAAAGTAGACAGGACATACCTTATTCCGAAAAAACTCATAATAGAGATCCTTGTTGTCTGATCTTCCAGGGATTTTTTATCCAATACCGATGATGGCGGATTCCACCCCATTGAGGTCTGCCATTTTTTTGCTCGTTGATCACCTTGACGGTCGGGATTCGGACGGTGGATCTTGAACAGCTAGTCCTCGACGTTCATCGCGACTTGATGGTTTCGGTGCACGCCCGAACTCGGAGTCGGAGCACAATGCGCCGCAAGGACCGATGTGACTGGTGTCCGCTGGTTTCCCAGCGGTTGCGTACTGACACGGCACAGCCAGTGCAGCAGGGGCAGGCGGTAGATGGGTGGCGGTTCACGTCTACTTACAACTCCGCCCGCAACGCTCCAACCCTACCCCCAGTTCGGCACCTACCCCCATTTCGGCACTTCAACACAACACTTTTGTTATTTTATGGTACATATGTTACTTTATATACTATACCTGCGTCTACGAAGTTGAACTAGAGAAAATAATTCAGTAGTCGTTGAGATCGTGCAGTCAACCTCTGTCACGCCGACGAGTGCTTTGCCGGAGCGGAGCTTAAAACATCAGGCTCTGCCGAGTGCGCAACGCGAGCGTTGCAGGGGCGGGCCGTCGATCCTCGATGACGGGCCCTCCCCTCCTCCCCATCTCACGACGACAATACCATCGCCGTCGCCCTGTCTGCCCCCAACCCCATCTTCGTTTCCCCAACGTGCAGAAGCGATCACGCAACGCGCATCAGGCGCGTTTTGCGTGCCCACTAGTATGTGCGTCTGAATCGTACGCCTCCTGACAATTCCACAGGACCTACGCAACCGCTCGGACCCCTCGAATATCGGCTGTGTCTCACCCTCCACACCAACGAAGGGTCATATCTTGCACACGCGAAGGAAAAAGCACCAAACAAATCTCGCTAGACGAGCCGACCGCGACGTAAAAGAAACGCAGTTGATCCAAGTTACCGAGTGACGAAATTTCAATCTCGTGACAGGGAAACTGGCAAGTAACGCATGATGGTGCAGGTGTATCTTCCTCAGATTAAACCAGGTGTCATTTTCCGAAGACGTTTCATGAGCGATTCGGAACAGAAGAGGGAGCCAACAAACTTGAACAAGGCATACTAAATTGTACGTTCTCCCGATATCACAGTATATGGGAACTTGTTAATGCCATTAAAAGGTAACCATAGCCTTTCGCATACCAGCGAGAGAGATAGAAGACGAATCTGACGACGCTGGATATTGTAATTGGGATCCCAGTCTACCTAGTACTGATTGGTCCTTGACGAAATTTGCAATGGACATTCATCACCTCTGCGTTCCGTCGGAAAGTACTGAAAACGAGACAACGATCGATCATCCATTCATTGACTTCTGCAAGTTGAAAGTGACCGAGTCCACGGCGGCGGCGCGCTTGCTAGTGGTGGTCGGGCCCCTTGATCTAGTGACAATCGCCACAGAAATGCATCTGCAACCATTCGTCTGGCGGCGGCCGGTCGACCATCTACATCAACCGTGGCTGAGCAGTTGGTACTTTCAACAGCGTACGATACGATCATACTGTTGCCGACGAATGATAGTAGGTAATCTATTTATCTACCCAATCTGGATCACTGCCTAAGTCGTCTGATTCCAACCCTTCCTCAATCTCACCAGGTACACTCATCTCGTCGTCCCAGTCAAGTTCCTCCTGGTCCTTTAATGTGAATTCACCCTCACTATCCTCACCATTCCCCGCATCCCAAGCCATGTCAATGCCTATCACACCGCTGTCGCGTGAGTCGGTGGCCACCAAGCTCGCAGATTCTGGACTGCGGATAACGTAGTTCACCCAATGGTAGTCGTCAGAATGTGCATAAATGTGACCTATCCCCTCGCCCCAGAGATATCGCAGAACCATATCACGATCGACGAATCTTTGGCGAGCTGAGCAAAGGCTTTACAAATATGATAGTATCTTACCTGTTCACATAATACTCTCTCCAGTCACCGCCATCCTTGGCAATGGGCGACATTGCAGTCCGATCGGGATGGAGATGCCCCCTTTCAAATGCCGGGATCAGATGGCACCCGCGAAGCACATCAGCGGGGTCCACAAAACCAAACGCGCCAGGGTTCACCATGGGCAGAAAGCGAAGAGTATCCAATGTCAGGCCATGCTTGGCAGGCCTTATCAACTCAAGCCATCTTACCCATAGAAACTCCATTCGGCGTGCGTTGTAGTCTTTGGAGCCAGGCCCTACATAGATGACGTTGGCGTGGAATATTCCAAGAACCCTGGCATAGGAGAATGGGTGTTCGATTGATCTTGACATAAGCATCACGTCCTTGTGGTCGGTGTTGGGATTGATTGTGTCTTGATTTCGTCGCACGTCGTATGTCGTATAGTTAATCCGCAACAGGAAGTGACGGAAGATGCAATTCGACTTCAGAACCACGTGGTTCAGTTGGTTGAGCCGCTCTCCACCATCTTCAAGGTCAGCAACTGACGGAAAGGAATACTCCACCTCATGCTCAGTTCTGGCTCGAGGTAACAAGTGAGTCTTGAGCTTGAATAAAAAATCCTAGAGCAAAAATGGTCCGTGAAGAAAGAGAAATAACTAAAGAGCAGAGCACCAACCTTCGTTGCGACGTCATCACGGTTGATGTCTACGAATCTATCAACGTTCACGGTATTATTTTGGGACTGGCCAATGTGATGGTGGCTGTCCGGTGTGTTGGCGATGGGATCTTGGGCGGCAGTCGCAAGGATGGCTGTCCTGGTGTGAATACCACGGATTCGTGCTTGTCGG
>JBBPPQ010000785.1:0-12318 GCA_038092035.1 Leccinum disarticulatum | reverse complement strand
CACGTCTTTTTTGTCCTCGGCGAGGGCGATGGGTATTACCCCATTCCCGTCCCCATTCCGTCCTCGTCCTGTGCCACCACGCTGCGACGACGAAGACTGACAACGTCGACGTCGACGTCTCGATCCACATCCCGTCCCTGTCCTGTACCACCCCGACGCGACGACAAAGACTGACAACGTCGACGTCTCGATCCACATCCCGTCCCCGTCCTGTACCACCACGACGCGATGACGAAGACGCACAAAGTCGACGTCCCCGTCCCCATCTTCATGCCACTATGAGGCGAAGACGACGACACAGCGTCAACGTCCCCTTTCCCATCCCCATTCCCGTCCTCGTCCTGTGCCACCACGATGCGACGGCGGAGACTCACAACGTCGACGTCTCCATCCCCATACCGTCCCCGTCCTGTGCCACCACGACGCGATGACGAAGACGCCAAAGTCGACGTCTCCATCCCCATCTTCCCCCGTACCCGTCTTCGCCACTACAAGGCGAAGACGACGACACAGCATTAACCCGACTGAAGGTGCCTCTACAGCAAAGACGATCAGCATCAAAGGTGTGCTCGTAAGCCTACTGTCCCAGTCGTTCAAGTTGACCTTTCCTCCCTTCAGATATCGAACTGCGCGAGATCACACGACGCAAGATCTTCCCGAGGCAGTATCAAGTCGAGTTTACCATAGGCGATACATCACGTCTGACGAAGAAGGCAAAGGAGAAGAAGAATAGCACCACTTGGATCGACACTTTGTCTCTGTGGGTGAATATTCTCCGTTCTATCCCAGAAAACTGAATTCTCCCAGTGACGGTGACGATCGTTCCGTATTCGTCGTCCAGGTTTTCCGAAAGCACCGCATTGGAAAAAACAAACTGGTCAGATCTCTCTCTGATACCATCGGCAACGTTCTGGGAAAATGCATTCCGGACAACGGTACGATGTCATTTTATATCGTTGCGTTCTACTGATGCGATCTCTCCAAATCAGTATTTGAAGGTTCTCTTACAAACTCCAAGGTTACTTCCGATGCCTCCGCTCTTTCCAGGATTACGATCAAATTTGTGGTGGTCGGTGACGCACCCGGGGACACTGCTAACGTTGACGGATGCCAACCTGTGGACGCTATCGCCGAGGCTATCGAAGCGGTCAACGCACTTAGCACACCAGCAACCGTTGGCATAGTAAACTCAGCGGTTGACGCCGAACCAAACGATCGATAGTGTGTGGGGAGGCCTTTTTCAGAGAATCGAACTTTTCCACAAAATCGTGGCCGGCATCGCAGAGGTATTCTGTTCTTCAGTTCTCGACGCCGCACGACCTCACGGCGAGACAGATTCACCCGTACGCGTCGGTTGCTTTGTCTGTCATATCCACTGCGAGCAAAAGTGCGTTTTGTTTTATCGTTTTACTGCTGCCTAATTGCTCATCGTGTTACACACAGGTTATGGTGGACCAGAAGAACCGCGACGAGCAGATCATTCGCCTGGCGACCACCATCACGGACGTCTTCAGTTTCGTCAACGACGCCGAACCTCAAGTTAAGGCTATCAACGCGCACCTCAAGACCATTACGCTTCTATTACAATAAGTAACAGAGTGTGCGTTCTTTATCACCGCATACGCCAAGCAAGAGAACTTTTGTTAGTTGTCGTCAAATACACGATTCTTGTCGCTTCTGATATATATATCCAGGGATACGGACGATGAAATACACGCTCTCTGATATAGATGCAAAGATCAAGGACTACGAGACCATGTTGAGAGGTGTGGCAGTGCAAACGGGCATTACTGTCTTCCGTATGATGAATACTTTGGAGGATATTGGTAGGTCCAATCCCTTCTAACTGTGGGCGGCCGCTCACGGACCTGGAATACAGCGGAATTCGTGGGGCTGAACGACATATCATATGCGGATGGTGCTCCATATGTGCGGGAAAAAAGATGCCTCCAGGGACACGCGAATCCTTACTCCAGGAAATTTGTGATATTCTCAACGACAAGGATTCCCCGCGCGTCTGCTTGCTCACTGGTATGGCTGGATCGGGCAAGTCTGCGGTAGCTCATTCCATTGCACGGCTTTATGACGGGCTAGAGCGACTAGGCTCGTCGTATCGCTTCTCCAGCGCTGACGTCGCAAGGCGGAACCCCCGGAATCTATTCAGCACGATCGCACGCGACCTATCTGATCATGATGCGCAGCTCTTTTGGGGATCGTGAAAGACAATCGAGCGCTTCGCACCTCTATCTCACCGGAGGAGCAGATCGAGCGCCTCATTATCGAACCTAGTTCGCGTCTCGAGCCTATCGGACCATTGGTGATCGTTATCGACGCCCTCGACGAAAGCGGCGACCGAGCTGAACGCGTGCAGCTGCTGCAAGCCATCTCTAGGCAAATTTCTGACAACACCCTCCCAGTCAACCTTCGCTTCCTGATCACCTCTCGACCCGAAAGTGACATCCTCGAAGCATTTGCAAGTGGTTCGCATTTCGTCCATAAGCGTCCCCATTCCCGTCCCCATTCCCGTCCTCATTCCCGTCCTCGTCCTGTGCCACCACGATGCGACGGCGGAGACTCACAACGTCGACGTTTCCATCCCCATCCCGTCCTTGTCCTGTACCACCTCGATGCGACGACGTAGACTCACAACGTCGAACCATTTCGCCCCTCCGTTCTGTGGAATTGCCCTCAGGTCCAAGAGGTAGCACTCAAAATGATTTTGGATAGCGCTGGCTTCGTCTAGGATATGCGCATACAGATTTTGATTAAAGCCATGACTGCCGCATTACGGTTTTCCGAGATAATTACGTTGGTGACGCGCCACACCCTTCTCCTGATAGGAGAGCTGCTAAAAAAGCGGATCGTTACATCCAAGACACCGTGTATGCTACCGTTCGAAGAAAAGACTTCATTGTCGGGAAGAAAAGGGCTTTATTCGTCCGTATCTAATACTGACCCCCTTCTACCGTACCGTGACTAACGCGACCACAGTTTCTTGACGCGTTCAACCACCCATCAAAACTGGATCGGCGTACCCTGATTAATGTCGTGCATGCTTAGCTTGCAACCAAGCTGCGCGTCGCAGCTTACAGTTGATGTCGTAGATGCCTTGCTCTCCGACAGGCATTTACCACCCCTAGAGGCACGTAGTATTTAGTCTCAGGATTGGGGTTTAAATGCTCAAAGTTTACTACTACAAAGGTTAGGGATCCGAGTCGGGGCTTGTCAGTCTTCACATAGTCGAAATTACGGCAATCCAGCTTACGCGGTCTGGCCATGGATCGCGCGACAAGGTGAACTTGGAAGATATCCGATTGGACGAAAACGTATCGAGAACGACTACATCTTGATGTTTAATGTCAACGTTGAATATGCACGCTGAACGCTAGCCAACTATTCAATCTTTGGGTGTGTACGGTATTGCTAGCAGTAACTGGCGTAGTCACGTTGATGATTGCCTTATGCAGGAGCCGCGTGTTTGTCTCTATTTGTGTGAATCTTGTGCTCGGCCGGACTCGCGCCTACACCCAACTTGAAGTTGACCTCATGCCGCTTTTACTAAATTCGAATCAACAGTGTGTGTGCGGTCGCTCATTCGACAATGCTGGGGCCTTCACGAGACACAAGAAAACCTGCAAAAAGGGAAGGACCCATCTAGCAGGTGCTCTCAAGCAGGCTAAAGAAGCTCATCTCCGCAAGAAGCGTCGTGTCGAAGGTACTTTCTCGGAGGAATTGTTTACAGACACCTCGGGCTCTACTGTACTTATGGATGGTGCGTATGTAATAATCCATGGTTTTTCATTCACTCTAACGACAGGCATGCGCTGCCGCAATCAGTGGATGCAACCAGGACTGATACACCTTCTGAGTTGCAGTCCAACCCGGCCCCCTCAACTGCGAATAACAGTCAAGCATGCGATCCAGGGCCCAGCCAAGCAGACGTATGTATAAACCCTTATTTTTTTCGATTGACGAGCAACTTATCTGATAAATTTTCCGCGCTGTAGGCTGAAGGCGACATGTTGCCACTATCTCTTCGTCGGAGTCGGCGAAACAACCGTCAGCTTCCAAAACGTTTCCGAGACGTGCTTCCAGAACCCCCCTTACCGTTACCCCCAAAGGACGCATTGGCCCAGCTCGAAGTTCCTACAAGCTCAGGTTCTCACCTTTCGATTGTTACTCTGGTTCAGGGAACCCCGGATTCCCTCGCATCGGATATGGCGAGCACGCAGAGTACCCAACCTCCCCAGCAACAAGACCGTGCCGTCTTGATCACTCAAATAAATGCTTTCGGGTTATTTCGCATATACGATCAGGGTTGCACTCCCATCAATGATCCTGAGGATCAGAGCGGTGATCCACGCCCGGTCCTTCAATCAGGAGATGCGGTCGAGATCCCTCAGTCGGACAAATCTGCGAATTCATTTGATCCGTATCCTAATGAGAATTCGTGGCTGATCGGCGACTGGTATTGGAACCAGGGCGTACACAAGTCGAAATCGGACTTCGAAAGGCTTATCAAGATCATTGGAAGGGTGGACTTCCGTCCCGAGGACCTGCATTACGCCAATTGGGCTACGATTGACCGCGAGCTTGGCCGTTTAGACGTTCACACCACCTTTGGAGCATCCTCGAGTCGCGGGGGCGATTTAGACTCACAATCCTGGGCACCCGAAGAGGACGGTTGGATGCGGCGGAGTATCAAGATATCTGTCCCATTTCCCCGGCGCTCGCTTCATCCTGGTCCGAAGGACTACACCATCAGTAACTTTTATCGACGATCCCTTATTTCGATAATCTGCGACAAGCTCTCAAACCCTTTGCGCTGTCGGTCCTTTCGGTTCGAGCCCTATCGTTTGCGGTGGAAACGGTCATCTGTGGAAGATGACATTGGCATTTATGGGGAACTTTTCTATTCTCAAGCGTTCATCTCGGCACACCGCGAATTGCAAGATGCGCTTCCAGATCCTGCTGATAATTGCACCTTACCCCGGCGCATCGTCGCCCTGATGTTCTGGTCCGACGCCACCCACTTAACCTCATTTGGTGATGCCAAGCTGTGGCCCTTGTATGTTTTCTTCGGCAATGAGTCGAAATACCAACGGTGTAGTCCAACCGCCAATCTTTGCTCACATGTAGCTTATTTCCAGAGTGTACGTGTTCATTGTTCCTGAAGATTTGGATCTCATCATCATTTAAACTAGCTTCCGGATGAATTCAAGGATTTTTTAATGGAGCATGTTGGAGATGGCAAGCCTCCAGGTGATCATCTACTGACTCATTGTCGTCGAGAACTGTTTCATGCGCAGTGGAAAGACATTTTAGATGACGAATTCCTCCAAGCTTATGAACACGGTATGGTGTTCATGTGTGGGGATGGTACCAAGAGGCGTTTATTCCCCCGCATTTTTACATATTCTGCTGATTACCCAGAGAAGTACGTTATTTTGTCTGAGATGGACTGATGACTAAAGTTTGAATGTCCCAGGGTACTCATTGCTAACATCCGCAATCTTGGTGGTTGCCCATGTCCAAGATGTCTTACTCCGAAGGACCAGTTCCAAAATGTGGCTACTGCAGCTGATATACTGCAACGTGACACCCTGGCGCGCCATGACAGTGAAGACCGACGTGCAAAGATTATGTCAGCACGACGTTTGATCTACGAGGATCAATACGTTGTTGACACTCCTCAAGTCGAGGCACTTCTCAAGCCTGAATCACTAGTTCCAACAATCGTAAGTATTCTCCTTTCCTTGGAATAAGATCAACTACCCACTTTATGGCTTAGAATTCATTTTCGGAACGACTAGGCCAAACTGGGTTTGATTTCTTCCTTATGCTGGTTGTTGACTTATTACATGAATTTGAACTTGGGGTTTGGAAATCAATTTTTATTCACCTACTTCGTATAGTAGACGGGTTAAAGGGGACCTCATTGGCTGAACTTGATCGGCGGTGAAGACATTACTATTATTTTGAGCACTGTTAACTGACCCTGAGAAGCTTTCGTCAGGTACCGACGTTTGGTCGAGATACCATTCGAAGATTTCGGAAAAATGTTTCTGAAATGAAGAAATTTGCTGCACGAGATTTTGAAGACATACTTCAGGTCGGTGGCCATACCATTCTATCCATGAAACCATCCTTATTGAAACAATTGGTTGAACAGTGTTCTATTCCTGTTTTTTCAGGATTGTTGCCGGATCCCCAGAATGTTCAAGTGCTTCACCTGTTATTCGTCCTTTCCCACTGGCACGGTTTGGCTAAGCTCCGATTGCATACTGATGAAACAGTGCATATCTTAGATATGGTGACGAAGGATCTCGGCAACCGCCTTCGCGATTTTGTCTCCAATATATGCCCCAGCTTCACAACGAAAGAATTGCCTCGCGAAGCCCATGCTCGGCTACGACGACGAGCACAACAACAAGGTCAAAGTAAATCAACCCAGTCTCAAGCAACGGCGTCCTGTTCGCAGACACGGCAACCAAAGGCTCTCAGCCTTCAAACTTACAAGCTCCATGCCCTTGCTGATTACCCTGCGCAGATTAGAATGTACGGAACAACAGATTCCTATTCGACACAAACTGTAAGTATCCTATGTTAAGTTTATGCATAAAATTGATGTTCCGCACGCGTCGGCAGGGAGAACTTGAACACCGGACGAGTAAAAGTCGATTCAGCAGAACTAGCCGGAAATTTTATGTAAGGCAGATGGCTTCCATTGAACGACGGCAAGCCCGCATTCGCCACATTCGCGCAAAGCGTGCAGCGCTCCATCTAGCAGACCCCGTACCCAACCGCCCTGACGAGCACCATCTTATTGGTCAGTCTCAAAATTTTCCGGAAGACCTTGCAAAATTTGTGCAAATTAACCTCGAGGATCCTGCAACCAAGGTAAGTCCCCGTTTTTAGATGCTGGAACCTGAATTCATGGGCACCGACGTAGAATTTTATGCTTAAGCTGAAGGCTCATATCCTTCCACGCATTGCAGCCATCCACCGGGATTTGGGTGACAATCTGGAGCACACCTCGCTGGCTGATGAGGATGCTAGCACTGATCTTTCAGTCGATGACCCATTCCTCCGTTTATCGCAACTGAATCATGTGTTGTTTAACGGAAACAAAATCTATCGCCACCAGCTACTTCGAATAAACTATACTACGTACGACCTTCAACGCGAATTCGACACCATTAATCCTCGCACTGACAATCGGCATATCATGATGTTATCTAATCAAGATCACGACCATCACACGTTCTGCTATGCGCGAGTATTAGGGATATTCCATGCCAATGTCGTTTACACCGGACCGGGATCAAAGAATTTTCGGTCACACCGGGTGGAATTTTTATGGGTACGGTGGTTCAAAGTCTTGCAGGATCGTAGTACGACCCACAGCTGGGACTCACACTCTCTGGATACGCTCAAATTCCTTCCGATGACTGATGAGGACGCGTTTGGGTTCGTCAACCCTGCGGATGTGCTCAGAGCTAGTCACATCATTCCATCGTTCACAGACGGCCGACTTCACGCAGATGGAATCGCCATATCCAAGTGTGCAGGTGATTCAGACGACTGGAAATGTTACTATATCAATCGGTGAGCATGGGTTCCGAGATGTGCATAATTTGTTCACTAAATGTGCTGGTAGCTTTGCAGACCGTGACATGGTCATGCGCTATCACGTTGGGTTGGGTATCGGACATCGTTACTCGCATACTACACTGCCATCATCAACGACTCGGACCTCATCGCCTCGAAGCCACCCCGGGCCACCTCGTTCAAGTGAGCGCAATGTAGAAGACGGTGCGAGCGGTGAAAATGCTTCCATGCACCCGACGGACCCTCAGGTGTTAGAGCATGCCGACTCAGGATCTGAGGCTTCGAATTCAGACGGATCTGATTCCGAGCCAAGCGAGGAATCTGAGGAGTCAGCGTCGGAGTCCGTCCTGGGAGACTACGCGGATCTAGATGGATGGAATCACGTAGATCTGGACACTATTAACGAATACGAGTTCTAGCACTGGTTTAGATGCGTAACCCATGGAATATATATCATATCACTACAAATTGAATTTGACATGGAGCTCGTGTGCACCGGCGACAATCTCGGTGCCGAAACCACTTAATTGTTCACTGTTTCCAACTTGCCAAAGTTGACTGCATTCGGCGCCCCTCGCCATCGGCGATGAGGGGTGGAACCTTTCATTTCTTTAGGTACGCTCTCGTTGTGAATGCTACTAATCTCCACTCACCAATCTACCGACCACAGCACGGTTTCAAATGTTTACCAATACCACCTCTACTCTCACCTTATCCCTAGCCCATGACAACACGACGAAGTGCGACGAAGTGTCGACGCAGCGATGAAGACGAGCTCGTGACGATCACCTCAAACCACTATGATGGCCCTCGCCTTGTCGGAGTCTGCCCCCGTCCCGTCCCCATCCTTGTCCTCATGCCACCGTGACGCGACGAGGATGGTACAACGTCAACGTCAACATTCCCATCCCTATTTTTATCCCCATTCCCATCCCCATCCTCCCCGGAACAGTCTTCGTGCCACTACGAGGCGAAGACGACGACACAGCGTCAACGTCCCCATTCCCATCCCCGTCCTGTGCCACCACGATGTGACGACGAAGACGGACAAAGTCAACGTCCCTGTCCCCATCCTCCCCCGTACCCGTCTTCGTGCCACTACGAGGCGACGACGACGCAGCGTCGACGTCCCCATCCCCAGAGCCTCTCATCCCCTAACCATGAACACCGCCATTCGTATGTCCGCAAAGCTGCCGTCTTAGCTCTCTATACAGTCCATCGCGAATGCGAATCCCTTGTCCATGACGCCGCAGAACCGATGCAGACCTTCCTTCCTGCTGCATCTGACGACACATGCAAGCGGAACGCATTCGTGTTTTAGCAATGAATAAGGCGTTGGAGTGGTTGAGAAGCATTTGGGATGGAGTCGCCTCGATAACAACACAAGTGGGGAGCATCAAAGTAAGAACCTGACGCTCCTTGAATACTACGGGGCTGGCACACCGACCGTCTTTGACAACTCGACGCAGCTCGTAGTTGTCAATGACGAGGTTTCCGTCATCGATCTCGCCGTCAACAATTACGATGATTCAAGTCACCCGTGAGTCGTAGCCTGATTTCTTATTCGCTCGTGTTGTTGATATGGGTTGCGACGCAGGTTGCATCTTCACGGCCACATCTCTTTCGTCCTTGGCGAGGGCGATGGGTATTACCCCGTTCCTGTCCCCATCCCGTCCTCGTCCTGTGCCACTATGACGCGATGACGAAGACGTACAAAGTCGACATCCCCCGTCCCCGTCTTCATGCCACTACGAGGCGAAGACGACGACACAGCGTCGACGTCGTGGTCAGTTCAAATATGAGATGTCGTCATGATTGCTCGTACAGCACCTCATTTCTGCAGGATATGATGGCCAGAACTACGGCGGCTTCAATCTGAGTGCAGAGCCACCCCCAGACAGTGGGCTCATCAACGGCAAAATGCCCGGCTTGACATTCGACTTTGAACCCAACCTTTCCGTATCCGGATAATGAATATGGCAACACTCACAGACTTTATGTTCAGCGTCGATGAACACCCTATCGCGGTGGTAGAGGCCGACGGTACAAATCTTCTGCCCGCGGCCGTGCATCGGGTTCCCATTTCGATCGCCCAGGGGTATTCCGTTGTTCTCACTACAAACCAGACTGTTGGTTCGTACAACGGCCGCGCCGACATGCAGGAAACATGTTATCAGCTGACGAATCCCAACTTGAACAATATGGTACTTGGGACGATGACTTACGGAGCGACACCCAGTACTCTACGTACTTGCGCTCATGAACAACACAAGTGGGGAGCCTCAAAGTACGAACCCGACGCTCCTTGAATACTACGGGGCCGGCACACAGACCGTCTTTGACAACTCGACGCAGCTCGTAGTTGTCAACGACGAGGTCTCCGTCATCGATCTCGCCGTCAACAATTACGATGATTCAAGTTATCCGTGAGTCGTAGCCTGCTTTTTAATTCGCTCGTGTTGTTGATATGGGTTGCGACGCAGGTTGCATCCTCACTGCCACGTCTTTTTTGTCCTCGGCGAGGGCGATGGGTATTACCCCATTCCCGTCCCCATTCCGTCCTCGTCCTGTGCCACCACGCTGCGACGACGAAGACTGACAACGTCGACGTCTCGATCCACATCCCGTCCCTGTCCTGTGCCACCACGACGCGATGACGAAGACGCACAAAGTCGACGTTTCCATCCCCATCTTCCCCCGTACCCGTCTTCGTGCCACTACGAGGCGAAGACGACGAGACAGCGTCGACGTCCCCATTCCCGTCCCCATTCCGTCCTCGTCCTGTTCCACCACGATGCAACGACGAAGACGCACAAAGTCGATGTCCCCATCCCCATCCTCCCCGTACCCTTCTTCGTGCCACTACAAGGCGAAGACGACGACACAGCATCGCTGTCTCCATTCCCGTCTCCATCCCGTCCTCGACCTTTGCCACCACGATGCGACGATGAAGACTCACAACGTCGACGTCTCCATCCTCTCCCGTCCCCGTCTTTGTTCCACTACGAGGCGAAGACGACGACACAGCGTCGACGTCCTCATTCCCGTCCCCATCCCGTCCTCATCCTGTTCCATCACGATGCGACGACGAAGACGACGCACACAGTCGACGTCCCCATCCCCATGTCTATCCTCGTCCTCGTCCTCGTGCCACCACGAGGCGAACTCGTCAATATCATCCTCATTCAAAATATTGCTGGAGCTATTCACTCAATCGACGACAATCCGCTTCGAAGCTGATCTGACCTATGCTTGACCGACTGCGCTCCAAAATTTCGGTTCGTCCTCGTTTCTTCACACTTTTCTCTCTCTCACCGTGGCGACTCTCCAGTTTCGTGCTCAAATTCTGCATCGCTCTCGTCCCACACTGTGACTATAGTTGTATAACCCAGCACTCCTGTTTCATTCTTACCCGGTACCACATTTGTATTGCTCCGGCCCCGCATTCTCACTGCATAAGAAGAAAAAGCAGAAGTAGGTTCAAGGTCTAAGTTATGACTTGTATTCCGTTTGTCCTGGTTCGTTCTCTCCACACTTATTACATTTTCCACCGTCCTGTTCACTATCATTGAATGTATTTATACTCTCGTCTCGCTCTCTGGCATTCTCCTCGTATTCAGTGCATAGGCTCGTTCTCTCTATAGCTCTTCACACCTTGCTCTCTAACGGCACTCTGATTTCAGGCTCCTTACTATCAATGCATTTCTTTAGCTCTCGTGTCGCTCTCTCGCCTCCTTCCTATAACTAACTCTACGTCCTATTCCGTATCTTACGTCCCCAGTGGCGGTACGTTCACTTTATTCGACCACTTTGACTCTCTTTGGCGTAAGTCCACAATACACATCCTCACGGTTCGTTCACTATCTATTTTACCGCCTTTACTGTCCTGACGATATCGTCGTTCTTTCGTCTAACTACATAACCTATCCGACATCCCACGGTTCCTCCTCCAGCTTCGACAGTATCCCTGTCCCTATTTGTATCCGTATCACTGTTCAACAAAATTGACATACACAGCCAAGGGTTCCATGAACGGATTTATGACAACCAAGCCCGGAACCATGATCGATGGTCCCGCTTTATTCCCCCAGTCACAGATAATTTTTTACTATCTTTCCTTCCTTTCTGACCATGGCGGTCGTTGTCGCACCACGCAGCTCACGACCGCGACGACTTCGGCGACCTTGGTTCGTACATCTTCAATATATGCGGGCCATCGCAGGTACTAATCGGAACAATTCTCTTGCAGTACTGACCGCGGGGTCCGACTCAAATGGATCTGCGGGAAACCCCCGCAAAGTCTGAACGAACGAAAAATGCCGATTTTGATGAGGATACTACGACCGTGAAAGGCGTCTGGTCATCGGCCACGATGGGGGGTCTGGTACTAGAACCTCTCATTTCTTTAGGTACGCTCTTGTTCCGAATGCCACTAATCTGTACTCACCAATCTGCCTAGCTCGCAAGTGTATCGAAATTTTTTCCAAGGGTATCTCAAAGCGATGCTTAACTCAACCGACAAAGTCAACGTCCCTGTCCCCATCCTCCCCCGTACCCGTCTTCGTGCCACTACGAGGCGACGACGACGACGCAGCGTCGACGTCCCCATCCCCAGAGCCTCTCATCCCCTAACCATGAACACCGCCATTCGTATGTCCGCAAAGCTGCCGTCTTAGCTCTCTATACAGTCCATCGCGAATGCGAATC
>JBBPPQ010000784.1:0-12326 GCA_038092035.1 Leccinum disarticulatum | reverse complement strand
ACTTGGCTTGGTACACTTTTTGTACACTTCAAGGTGCGAAAATCTATTTCCAAAAAAGGAAAGTCATTATTTCTGTTTGGTGTCATAACAAAAGTTGTAGCCCCTATTTATGTGATCCTAATGGTGCGACAATTACCTTACTGGCAAGGTGGTCATGGATTCTGACTTCGTGCTGAGATTCTAAATAACAACAAATAGTCTACATTAGGTAAAGGGTTTGCGTTTCGGTTCGCAGGATTTCATACAGGTTTTATTTGGCTTGTTCCGGATTAACTGCACACGCACACGAACGTCGGAATGAAATATACAATCGTCTTCTCTGTTCGATGGTGTGTTCTATTGTAAACTAGAAAACAGCCGGTGATGCTGGCGCTGCTCTTTGCTGCTTTCAATACTACTAGGCAGCGTCTCCGAATACCATTGGCAATCTACTACTATATAGTGTGCAAGTTGTAAAAATGATTAATGAATTCTGAACTTGAAGGTCAGAAGGCTCGGAATGATTTGTAGTCTTGAAAAGTCTGGAAAATACAGTATAAGACTTTCGGAAGCTTCAACGGATACTTACTACATATTTACGAGTATGCTACACCCAATATTGGTCGAATGGACTAATATATCTCTGGATCGAAAACTGCATCCATTACACGTACGAGTATCTGCCGGCAATGAAACTGGTAACGTACGACAACACTGCCTCTGTAGTTAACATGCATTCTGTTGCATACAACTTGGATTAAATAAAAGCTTGCTTATTGTAAAGTGAAAGTAGGACATACCCACAAATATCAAGATAATGAATACAGTTCTCGACTTCACGAAGATGAGCACAGAACGTTATTGACTGTGTGGATGGAGCGAAATCCCGAATGTTTTCTAGATGAAAGTAAAAATAAATAATGTAGAGTGGTGTTAAACTGACGGGTCATTTCGGAGATGTCGGATTCGGAAATAGAATCCAGTACATGTTCAATGCATAAATGGAAAAAGTTAAGTTCTCTGAGATGGATTTGTTGCACGAGAAGAAAGTGGCAGTTACAAGACATGGTAGCCATGATAGAAGACGAGTCGAGTCATTCGAGTAGATAACAATAGGGGCTTCGTGACGTAGTGCTTAATCATATTAATTTTTGACTGTTATAGTCACAGTTGGGAAAAACTACAAAGGGAACTGTTCGTACAAGTACAGGACATACTGAGTGCATAACAAATATAATGAACATGAACAATATGATAATAAACACCGGGTCTGTACGTGTTCTGTAAACAGAACACTGGCATGCAAGTGTTCAAGTAAACGTGACATTGAACAGAAGCTTTTACACGGCTCGTTCCGAGTGTTGATTAACTCCGCACTGTGACATGCACCATCGACACAACGAAACATACAATTGTCATCTTTCATCCTGTAACTTCTTCAATGCCATACTCTTCCGACCATTACTTCATGTTGTTGCAAACCTGCTGCACAAGTCTTGTGGTCGTTTTTGCAATCAAGATTGTTGAAGTGCCTGCTTCGCTTGACAGGAGAGAGTTCGATAGGGTTGCTGGTGATGATTCTGATTTACTGCACTAGTACATTTTAATGGCATTTCTGTCACAGAAACATTGATGCTGGATTTACCATCAACGCATGTCATCGAAAATAGTGAATTACTGGAAGATCTACAATACATTATCACCACTTATCAGAGTCGAAATACGCATTTACCCTATTCATCCTCCACCCCCTACTGATGTGAATATAGGCTATGTGGTTCATCACCGAGGAACACGGATCATTCCTTATCAACAAGTCGATTTGGAATATTTGTTACTCACATTATTTCCTGTCGTATTCCATCTGTAGCAGGCATGGAGCACCGGCATGTGTCGGTCCAAATTTACCTTCAAAGTAAGCATGCTTCGTCTTTTCCATTAACTCCCTCAGTCGTTTATCTTCGTCTTGCAGATCGTTTGAAGGAGTAGTCATAAACAGTTTGTCTTCAAAGTCCCTCAAGAGGCGAATGTTTTCGCGTTTTTTTCCTCGAGAAATGGCTATGTATGCGTTAAAGGGGGTGAGAGAAAAGTGTGCTGTTTTTCCGATATCGATGATAACTTTCTCCATTGTTTGTCCTTGCGACTTGAAATCTGTAAAAGCATACGCAGGTGTAATAGCAAGTTGTCGTCTCGTAACCGTGGATTTCCGACCATCAGATGTTGTGATTCTAAACTTCTGTTCAATAGGGGCTAATGGAACTTCGTTCTCTTGAAGTCCAGGGAGGCGAACAAGGTCAGTGAAATTGAGTCGAACGATGATGAATAGTGGGGGATATTGTAACTGAGTTATGTGGAAACCGACGGAGGACACATTCAGATTCGTGGCAGTTTCTCGAGGATCAAGTATAATGTTGGTGACAATGCCTCGTGAGCCGTTCGCTAGATTTGCAGCTGTGGCTATATTCCGCGTGATCATCACTTTCATGCCTATACAAATAGCAACCTTCATTTCAAGTATCTCGTCCTTCTCGGAGGTGACACGAGCAGCAGAAAGACGTTCTTGAAGAGTCAACGGCCTTTGGTCGATAGTATCTTCTGAAGGTGAGATGTACAAAACGTGTCCAGTTTCTGAACAGTGCTGATCAAGTGCTTCTTCGTTCCACAGAATGCGAACACTGTTCCGAGGCGTGATGAGTACTGCTTGATTCCACGGAGCACTGAGAAAATCAGGAACTTTGCATTTTGGATTCTCCAGAACGAGTCGCCGTATTTCCTCCAAATCTGCTTCGGTACAAACTCCGTAGCGTGCGTGATTGACGATTTCTTGCCAATTTGGATCGGTGATTCACATTTGAGTAGTTAACTCGATCACCGTCGTAAATTCTTCAAACACTTCACGACCGACCTCAGATAATGAGCTTGGAGAGTGTCTTGAGAACAACGACCTATTAGCCTGTCTAACCGGAGGAAATTGGTGGAAATCTCTGCTGAGTAACACCCCAAGACCTCCGAAAGGAACAGTTGAGTCAGTGGCAACTTCATTGGCACGGACTATGTTCACCACCTTATTGAGTAGTGAAAGTGTGTCAATGGTTAGCAGGCTCATTTCGTCTACGGCAACCAGCGTCTTCTTCAATATGTTGTTCTTCCTCCTCGCCGCCATTGCCGGTGATGGATCAGTTGCCCATTTGTCGACTTTTGGTATTCACCTTGATGGAATGCCTGCCCAAGAGTGAAGTGTCATACCTCCTATGATGCATGCGGCAATACCTGTGGTCGCTGTTCGTGCAAAGTTTGTTAGCATTCCTGGTACCAATTTCGTTGTCAGTTCAAGTTGTCGTCGGAAAACAGTGTAAAGTGATTACCTTTTTTTCGAAGGTATGAAGCTAAAACACTCAGTATCTTTGTTTTCCCTGTACCACCGGCACCATAGATAATCATCAACAATGGATCTTGGTTGGGTGTTGCGAACAATCCATCGAAATAGTTCTTTAGGATCGTGAAAGCTATTCTCTGTTCTTCGTTCAGGTGCTCCTCTTCTTCCTCCGTTGAAAAATCATCGTTCGCCAGAGGATCTTTTACAATCACAGATCCCTCCCCTCCTCGTAATCTTGCATCACCTTCTACAATGGGTATGACTTCCCCTTCATCTAGCAATTCGTCATCCTCGTCTTCATCGAACCGACTTCCAATCATTCGCTCGGCATTTTTCAACACCTCTTCCCATCTCCTGCCTTCGAGCACGTCATTATCGGTTGCTTTTTTTGGCAATAAACGGAGGTGTCATTGGCCTGGAGTTCCGAGGACAAAAGACTTTGAATTCTCTGGCGAAGTTGAGTGCCGTATCAGCATATAGCATTTCACAAGACGAAAAGTGCTTCTGCATTGCTTCTTCAATCACCATCTCCGTAATAGTCTCCTTGTCTCCTAACAATAGTGATGGAGTTTCTTCGTTCACATCCTCTTCTTCTACCATGATATCGCCACCTGGGCCACTGTGAAGTTCGTTGCACTCATCTCTCAAAATGTTCCGCTGTCTCGCTTTGTCTGAAGAGTCATAGAAGAACTGAATATTATCAAGAATGCGGCGGACTGATGCAGGTGATCTCTCTATGAACGCGTCGCATTCTTCTTCGAACGTAGCTTGTACATTTTTGATTTCGTCAAGTGTTCGCCAAGGCTTGAACAAAGCAAGGACAGTGGCACAGTACAGACGTTTTTGTGACGCGTCGTTAGCACGGGGAACCACGTGCCAGGAAAAGTGATCATAGTCTCGTGGTTGGGTTTTTGGAGAATGTGATAGTGGTTTTTATGAGGTGTACCCTGCAAATAAGGTACAGCAGGATTGCGCATCCGTTTTCGAAGTTGTTCCGGATTGAAATCGGGAAGGAATTCGTCGTATGTGTTCAAGTTATACTCGAAGTAACTGAGCTCATTGAGCTGCTCTCCACGATCCATGTATTCACGAACTTGATCGCGCATTTGCAGACCATCACTAGCCATTTGAAGAACTACCATCTCTGCCTAAACAGAATCAGTGTTTGATATCACTTGTGCGAGTCGCTTTTATCTGCTCACCTCCTCAGCATCTATTGTCTCCTTCAATTCACCTTCACTCGTGAATTCCTGCTGACTCCTAGCAACCCCAGATGCACGTCAGTTTTAGGTTTTGTTTTTACCTCTCTCTATGACGCACTTTGTAGTGGCCAACACAGGCCATGCTTTCTTTAATAAGCGAATGATGGAACCCAAATGAATGGATTCGAATTGATGTGAAATAAATCGATCGCCCCATCCCATCAAGTAATTGATGACTTCAGGTGCGCTCAATTCCTGTTCTCTTGTGAGCGTATTCGCACAGCTCTGGATAAGTCGCTTGTTCAGATCATGGATGCTATTGATTTGACGTGTGTTCAATGGAGATGACTTGCGTACATATGATTTGGCAAGAAGAGCTGATGTGTTGGACGAGTGCTGCTGATTTTTAGCTGTGTATGAAGTGATGTAGAAACTCAGATCCTTTGTAGCCTCTCCATTCGTGATTAACTTTACATCGTGATTTGCACGTGTACACAATAACAATGTTGGATTCCATGTGTTCATCATCGCTATTGTCCACATTAGCTTCAAATTAGGGAGAAAAAGGATTATCAGTTTCACAACAACTTACCGAGAGTATGATGCGGACCCCAATTTCCTTCGGAATCAATCCATGCTTTGCTTGATAATGTAAAAGGGGCGCGACGCTTGCAAACCAAACGCCCTGATATCACTTTTCGACAAGCTACTCCACACTTGTGCATTTGGACAGCTCGAACCAGAGATCGTATTTGATCGTCAGATTGCTTCTCGTAATCTGTGGAAGCTGGATGGACAGGACGGGAATAAGACACCTCTTTCACCTTCAGAGGGTGCAACAATGCTTCGTTTGTTACAGCAGGGTGATGAGCTCTGATATTCTCCGCAATATATGAAGCGACTTTTGTTCGAAAATCCTCGCTACGCAGTAACTGTTTCATGTCTGAAGCAGAAGGGGCACCTGACAACCACACAATCATATGGAGATGCAACGTGCCTCGACCTTGCGCCTCCACGGTCCCAATATAGCCTTCGACTGTTCCGAATACACCTTTCTTGCGGTCGATATTGCTTGATCGTTTACACTTGATCCCGAATATGACTTCCAACAGGAGTTGAACAATGAAATTAAAGAATCGAGCTGCTGCATAAGGATCATTGGAAATTCGAGTCAGACGAGAGACCGCATCCGGTCCTTCTGTTCGAATGAAGTTATCGAGATCGATATCTGCACCCGCTAACACTTGAGCAATTGGATCGTGAATGTCAGTCGGGTTGATCGTGATCCACAAAGAAGGTGGATTGTTGATGATGGTCATACCCCAGATCAAAGAGCGTATTTCTACTGGATTGTGAGTACCCTGAAAAAAAGTAACACCTCAACTTACTGCGTCTAGATTCATTGGTACCCATAACTCTTGAACGTACTGTGGAAACGTGCCGTTTCAACGCCTTGACAGCAGGGTTAGATATCGGTTTTTTGTGACTCTCTTCTTCTCCTGCTTTTGCTACTAAATCCTCGGCAATTATGCGGCGTAACGCATCTTCGTTTGCATGGAAATCATTTCGCTTGATCTGAAGACACGAAGAGGAACATATTTGCCTTTTCTGCAAGATTCCGAAAGCTTGAAAGACAAACTGTATGTCTAATCAGAATCGCTTATCCGCATATCGCAAAGCCCATCGAGTATGCTCCAGGTAAGATAGCTTGTGAGGTCGGTCGACCTCAAATCCCCCAACTCCATGAGGGAAAGCTCCAAGAAAATAATTGGGGTCTGACGCCTCGCCTGCAAATAGCTGATCGGAAGAATCCCTTCGAGGATACTCATTCACCAATCCACCTCGTTCGACTATATATCGCTCGTCCCCCGCCTGGGAGAGGTTCCTCATAGCATGTGACAGCATTTCACTATCATTGACTTCTACCATTCCAAGATCAAGCACCCCATGAGATTGCAAAGGCATTTCCTCCTCAGGTTCTGCACTCCATCGTAAGCACTAATCTTTTGTATTCATTACTCGAGAGACAAGGTCGGCCACACTTACCAATCCATTCCGAGTCATCCGGTTCCGGCTCAGGTTCAAGTTCGGAATCATGCTCGCACGCCTCGCCTTCAACAACAGAATCTATAAAAGTGCAACAACAATGCTCAGTCTTCTCTCTATCATGAAAAAAGTTTGCTCTGACCGGCAACGATGGACTCAAACTCATTCAAATTATCCTCAAAATTCTCTTCTACCGGAACATAACCTTCCCTTTCCTTTTTCAATTGGGTGACATCGCCCGATTCACATACAATAGCAAGCAACTCCTCAGGCACGCTATTCTCCGGCAAAAGACGCAAATTGGCTTGCGAAATTTCAATTTCCCGGTACAGTGGATTGTTCTCTTTCAAAAAAAGTAACGCATCTTTGACCCTCTGCCGATTGACAAAAAATTGTGTCGGAGAGGTGGCATTCCGCCGGAAAGAAGCAGGTCCGACGATTGTGATTCCTATGGTTGCAGCCAAGATGTTTGGATGATAAGGTAAGAGTTTCCCCTCGACCATGCTTGCAAGGTCACCAGAGTTCAACCGATAAGAGGAAACATTTCCTCGTAGAGCACTATTGAATGATAAACCGGAGGTTTGCGCCCGTGGATAAAGTTTGACCACATGTGCTGCAGCGTGATAGCGTGAGATAAGAACTTGTTCAGGTATTGTCAAGTGTCGCAACATGTTAGGAACATCCCCTATCCAAAGATTATTCGCCAAAGAAATGGCAGGTGTTCGGTTTCTTGCAAGTTCTTGCAAACAAGATGAACAAATGTTTCCATAAGTTCTGCCAGGTCGGACAAACGTAGCAGCGTGGTGCAGCAACATTCCAAAAAGGAGTTGGTGCCGTGGATGATTATGTGATGGGGCAAGCAGATGCTTGTTTTCAAGTTCGTCCAGTTTATGTTCTGTGACTTCCGAGCTAAAAAACTCTCCAGCACAAACTACACATATTGCCTGTCGCAAGGCTTCGTTTCCTGTCCGCTCCACAAAGTGTGTTATCGCCTCCCGACGATCTTCTTCGGCTATTCCTTCCATAAACACCGTAGATGGCTCCTCCAAGTCAGGCCACGAAGCAAGCCGACACCTTTTTGTGTGCTCGACACGGTCTTCTTCCACTCTTCCACGTTTTTCATTGAATGCGTCAACAACTTTCGGCTGCAGCCACGAAGTATGCTGAATCACTGAGATTATTCCTGCACAAGTGCTTTTTTCGCTTGCAGAGAGGTGACTCCCAACCGCACGAAGAAGATCCTTAACAGTCAAAACGTCAATAACGTCTTCGTAATTCATCACGTACGAAAGATGTTTCTACCAAACAAGAGGACTGAACTAATTTCACACTCGAAATTTCACCTACATCATAATTTCCTGCCGCCAGACGCTACA
The DNA here is from genome assembly GCA_038092035.1 of Leccinum disarticulatum. Lineage (NCBI taxonomy): Eukaryota > Fungi > Basidiomycota > Agaricomycetes > Boletales > Boletaceae > Leccinum > Leccinum disarticulatum. The sequence goes on along the minus strand of JBBPPQ010000784.1, from coordinate 4,347 downwards.
CTCCTATCGACTCCCTGTTCGTATCCACCATCAACATGGCTGATTCAAAGTACATCGATGAGTTACGAGCTTTGCCAAACTATATGACATCCTCCGAAATCATTCCCGCTGTCCAGTGGAAACCATTCGAAGGTGGACATGTTCTCGTCACAAAAGAAAACCAAGACGTGTTCATCGGAGTAGGAGTGGTCTACGTTTATGACAACAAACTCAACTGCGGGCCAAATGGCAACTACATTAAGCCCGGGGTAGGTTCTCTCGAGAATGCTAAGTATCAACTTCAGGCCAGACGACCTCCGGACTCCATTTTCGGTGCCGACTTTCCAACAATGTACAACAATCTTGACAAACTCATGAAAACCGTTGCCGTTTCCAAAGATCAGCCCAATGATCTTCTCATTAAAGATGTGTCGGCCAAAATCATACGCTTCGCCCGTCCAGTGTTCGAAAAACGTGTTTGAGTCATTTTTTTTGTTAACCTCTTTTCATCCTCTCATCTTTTGCTTTCATAGCTCAAAGAAGTATCCATTCCCTCTCATGAAGTATATCTCGAGGATGTGATGGACATGGAAAGGTCTGAGAGGCATGACGCTGGTGAAGCCTCGGATGAAAAAGAGATCATGGACGAAGAGACCATGAACTGGCCTATGCCTCCAGGGAAAGAATTCGCAGCCGCTCTGCAGCACGTGCAGCCATTCTACCGCGCTGTTCCCCTACGCGTTTACAAAGAGAACAATACGTTTGTTGAGCCTGAAGAAGTCAATCAAGTGCTCAAAGAAGCCACGATCGAAGTTCAGTTCTCCTTGCGTCACATTTTCCTCGCCAACCAAACACCTTCGTGCAACTCTTTTTGCGCCAACATTGAGCAAATCGTCATCCTCAAGCCTGCGAGACCAAGCCGGTCTGTATATAAGAATATCGACCCAAGAGCGGGGCCTATCAAACCAGCTGCTGCAGTTTGCATGAAACGTCGACTCGAACTAACCGGCAAGGAAGATGAAGGTGCCTCGGGCTCCAACACTGGAAAGAGGGTTAAAACGAGCACAAGTGACAAAAAGGGTAAAAAGAAGGCGGTTGATGAAGATGTCTCAGAGACTGGAGTTCATCAAAATGACGACGAAAATGAAGCAGATGCTGCTTAAAGAGCTGCGTTTTTTACTTCTCACTTCAGCATCGCGTGTACATTCACAAAATTCTCGTCTCGAAAACATGTATGGCTTTGCAAAACTTGTACTGCTTTGACTAAATCTTGTATTGCTTCATATAAAACCTGTACTGGGCTTCATATCAAAACCGTGACGGTAAAGATTCATTTGTTTACGACGAAATTAAAACACTTTACCGGTGGTGCTAGTGCTGCTGCACTTCTAGCGTCAACCAGTGCGAACTTCTACATCAACATCGGACAAAAGAGATAGATAGAGTCACATTTTTTTTTGTATTTGAGTCTGTATAATGTTCTGGATTAGCTCCGCACATGCACCAACGTTGCAACAAAACAGACAATCACGATTCACTGCGGCATCACCAAATACCAGTCTATATACTAAGTTTGAGATCGGGAAAAAATTATTGGTTTCGGAAGGCCCGGGTCGGAAGGGTCGGAGTGATTCATAGTCTCGAAAAGTCTCAGAAAGAGAGTATAAGAATTTCAGAAGGTTCAGCGGGGTAGTGATTCATTCATTTATGATAAAATAAATAAAAATTGATGTGCTTTCCGAAAATGCACTGGGCGTTTTGTTCCTGATCACATCCCTAACAGATAAAACATGCCCGAGCAGCGGGTCTGCAATCACCTCAGAGCATTACTAGCGGGTACACGTCATCATTACGTAGTATCTCAATATTCAAATATTAACTTGTCATTGTCTCCTTAAGCTCACAATCATGTCGGCTTCTGACTCGGATGCAGCTATTCACCACTATTTTCTGCTATCTCACATAAGAAGTTGTGATCTTATTCACGTCTTTGTTGTGGTTATAACCGACGTACCTTCTTCTGTGGTGTCGACTGACTTTGACATCATCAATGGTATGTGTTTATTTGTTGCTACATGATGAGATCTTACTACAGTGAATGAGTTATACAGACGTCGTGATGGATCAAATAACAGAATGGAACTTTGTTGAGCATAGCGATACAGTCGAACATTTGCAACGCATCATTCAATCTTTTCGCAATATTGATAAGTCTGTTTTCTATTGTCTTACTTTTGTTCTAACGTACTCAAATGATACGAGATTGAATATCGTGGTTCTCTTGTTGTTCCGTATGACATGATTCACTGACAACATCTGTTGCGCGCACTGTTTCCTGTGGTATTTCATGTTTACTGAAAAACATGTGCTCCTATCATTGTTCGAGCACATTGCTTGTATCTTTCGAATGGAGGTCTTCGAGTTGCATGATATTACTCTGCGTTCATGCTATGTTTCGTCAATGTTCGAGTATTCGTTTCCGGTCATATGTATTTGCACGAAACAAATTACATCGGAATAACGCGTCGTCTCGTCGCATTTGTATTTGACTGTTATGATCTTCATCCACTTCATTCTGATTTGATAGTTTCGGTACGCGCCTTGACTTGGAGCCGACTCGGAAGCAAAATGCATCGCAAAAACTTCAAGTTATGAGAGTTGCAAAGTGGCACTCATGAAATGAGCGACGACTGGTGTTCGCTGGTTTCCCAACGACTGCGTACTAGCTAGTGTAGCAGAGGCAGGCCGTCACTTTTTCAATCACTAACTACCCTGAGAGTGTTGCAGATGGGTCACGGTTCAACATTTCTGAGTGACCATCACCACTTTTACAACTCCGCTCACAACGATCCAAAAGGACAAAAGGATCGAATTTCGTCAAGTTTATTACGCTTTTACAATCGGCCGCTTCTAAGACCAGCAAGGTTACCAGTCGCCAAGGGCGACCCTAGTCTAATCAATCTGATCTAATCTGGATGAGATATGAGCAAATGGTCCATGAAACATCGACGAAAAAAGTGGCTGTGTCATGACAAAAGCATTGGTACACTTTTTCTGTACACTTAGTACACTCTGTCCTACACTTTTTCGCTTTTTTGTACACTTGGTACACTTTGTCCTACACTTTTTGTACACTTTGGTTGTACACTTAGTTTTTTGTTCATTACACTTTTGACTACACTTTGGTACAACTTTGGTACACTTTTTGACTACACTTTTTCGGTACACTTTGGTACACTTTTGACTACACTTTTTTGATAGTTCACTACACTTCTGACTACACTTTTGACTACACTTTTTTGGTAGTTCACTACACTTCTGACTACACTTTTGCCTACACTTTGGTACACTTTGGTACACTTGTTGACTACACTTTTTTTTGGGAGTTCACTACACTTTTGACTACACTTTTTCGGTACACTTTCATACAAAACTTTTGACTACACTTGGGTACACTTTTGACTTCACTTTGGTATACTTTGACTACATTTTGTTCAATCAAATTTTCCTCAAGAAGTATTTGCAGTAAATGTTTGTAAACTTCAACAAATTTCAGTTGTATTATATACGGGTGCTAGAATTGACAACTAAAAGTATATAATATCCACAAAATGTTGAAAATATCACAATTAGTTCAAAATGTGACAAATAGTGGCAATTATACATGGGTAGGTTTTCCTGATCAGCGGCCGGCCACACTACGCTTATGCCAGGCAAGAAATGTCTTGAACCATACAATGGCTTCTTGGCGCCGGAGCCATTTCGTCATTTGAATAGTGTAGTCCTTGCGGTTGCTCTTGGCGTACACTTTCTTGGCATAGTCGATATGTAGTCGCTCCGAGTTTTCTGTATTCAAGCCATCGAGACTCCCGAGCATCTTGATTGTATCAGCATAGTGGAGTAAGGAATGCAACTTTGGGACATTGAAATGTTCCCTGCACTCGAGATATCCTTGGTGTCATGAAAATCTTTGAGGGTTTGTTGTAATGTGACGATAGTGTGGTCGGTGTGGGACTGATACTGGGCAATGTAGATGAAGTCGAGTAAAGCGCGACCGGCTTTGACAACATCTTGATGAGGCAATATACCAACTAGGGAACTGACAAAGACGTGCTGGAGCTGCTTATGGTCAGATGATCGATGTGGAAAACATGACCAGCGCCATCGTGGACATCAACAGCTGCATCACCATGTTTCCACTCGAGATATTGGTTGACTAGTAGGGTATGGCATGGGTACAGGTAACCCGTATGGGTCACGGGTATGGGTACGGGTCACAATTATGTGACTGATGACAAACCCGTAGCAGTACCCACACCCGCACCAGTACCCCTGCACATACTACTGTAACAAGACTAATTCTATTGA
>JBBPPQ010000783.1:0-12337 GCA_038092035.1 Leccinum disarticulatum | reverse complement strand
GGGGGGGGGGGGGGGGGGGGGGCCCTTCCGAGTCGGTTGAGCCAGAGGGCTTTCGTCCCCGTCCCCCTGTCCTTGTCATCCTCGTCGTGTCGTGGTACCGTAGCTGAAAATCTTCATTGAGGGCCTTGGCGGTTGTGGACGAAGCAGTATCCCAGAGGTTAGGGTGGCTTCTGCAGTTCTCACTACCGTTTGATGTCGGAACAAAGAGGTCGCTGGGTCGAATAAGACGAGAGAGTGGATGGAACCGACGGAAAAAACTTGCCTAGAACCGGTGTCCCGATCGTCCCGTTGTGGTACGTGTCGTGGTACCGTAGCAGAAAATCTTCATTGAGGGCCTTGGCAGTTGTGGACGAAGCAATATCCCAGAGGTTAGGGTGGCTTCTGCAGTTCTCACTACCGTTTGATGTCGGAACAAAGAGGTCGCTGGGTCGAATAAGACGAGAAAGTGGATGGAACCGACGGAAAAAACTTCCCTAGAACTGGTGTCCCGATCGTCCCGTTGTGGTATGCCATCGCGTTGCGTTGTCGCGTCGCGTCGTTCATCGCCGTTGCGGGGTGGTACGCCATGAGTCGGATGCCACGTGAGGGAGGAGAGTGGGAATGGGGGTGGGACGAGGGGATGCGTTTGGAGAGGGAGAGTGAGAGGGCACATGCGTCCGCGTCGCGCTGCCACGTCATTCGTTCGTCGCCGTTGTAGGGTGGTACGCCGTGCGTTGGATGCCACGTAAGGGAGGGAGGAGACGAGGACGTGGGAGGGGAGTGAGAGTGGGAGTGAGAGTGGGAGTGGGAGTGGGAGTGGGAGTGGGAGTGGGAGTGGGACGGACGATGCGTTCGTCGCCGTTGCAGGGTGGTATGCCGTGCGTCGGATGCCACGTAAGGGAAGGAGGGGACGAGGACGAGGGAGGGAGTGGGAGTGGGACGAGGGGATGCGTTTGGAGAGGGAAAGGGCGGGCTTCGGTTGAGCCACAGGGCTTGCGTCCCCGTCCCCGTCCTTGTCATCCTCGTCCCGTTGTGGTATACCATCGCGGCCGTCGTCGCGTCGCGCTGCCGCAAGCACATGTGAACTGAGAAGACACCTATGATGGCGATTTTCTCGCCCGTGCGGAACGGTGGAGGGTAAGGGGCCATCCAACCCGTCTCGAAGACCTGGATCGCAATTAGGAATTTTAAAAACTGCCCACGGGCGAGGCAGACTCACATTGTTAATGATAGCACATTCGATGCGCTTGATCCAACAGGTTGCTCATTGATTCCTAAGACACATGTACCCTCGCATGGGGCAGGGCACACGCGTCCCGTGAACTCGGGGATGTTATTCGTCATGAGGAACCGATTCAGCTGATCTCTCCACTGATGCTTGAAGACCACAGAGTCGTTCCACTTGGGAATGATATTGGAAATTGGACATCCTGTGTCTGATTGGCAGAATGGAACACCTCAATCCATGCATCGAACAGGTTGGTATTTCAGCTCGCTTTCCGTGAGACGCGCATTGAGCTTCCACCAGTCCTTGACTCGCTTTCGAGGAGGTCCGTAAACTTCGTTGAGTCGCTGATAATTCATGAAACCGCGAGCTTTATCCAATTTGTGAAATAGCCGCTTGGTAGTGGATTCGTCAATTGAGGGAATCCTCGATGTCGGCGACGGTAGGCTCTTGGCGTTTGTAGAGGTTGGAAACATTTGGATTAGGCTCCTTGGGGAGTAAAAGATCTTCGAGACCCTCCGAAGCGACTCGGAGGTCGACCTGCCTGTTCGAGAAGGAACGAGATCAATGACGTTCGAACGCATCCTCTCCTTTTTCTCTTTCGCAGCTTGTTCTTCCAGGACACGTTTGTAATCCAGAGGCATGACCCGCAGGAACAGGGGAAGGAGGTGATGGAAATCATTCAGAACGCGATTGGCAACCTCCGAACCAGTATAGTGACGGTGGTCCTCGATGAGGCTGCGAACAGCGAAGCCTTGGGTTCGGTAACTTTGCCAAGTTCCACCATCTCCATGTTGACTTTTGGAGACGAACGTGTGGGCTGTGTCAAGAACGTAAGCTATCCCTCCGCTCATTCCTGCTGCGAAGTTGCGGCGGGGGGTACATAGCTGGTCGCAACCACATACCCCACTTGCCTGAGGAGCGACAACAATGCTAGCTGCACCTCACACCCGGTCGCATTGACGCACACACACGCCGGGGTATATGTAACCAGTACGTAAAACACGAGTTGCAAAACAAGTAACGAATCTACTACAATGCGCTCTCGGGGCCAAGCATACGACGCATCATCCGTCTTTTTTTCACATAACGACCCCCCCCCAAGTCTAAAAAATTCGAAGACGAAGAATCATTGCTTGATGTGATAGGCAGTAAACGCGTACGGTGATTCTTTGTGAGGTAATATGGTTGAAGAACATCGTAGTCCGTAACCTCCGGCATTTGTCCGCTATGTAGAAGTAGGCATGTGCGATGGAGAATAGCGATCACCGCCTCATGATTGAGCGGGTCGTCTCCGCTCACTTCGAGACGGCGTCGTTTGGGGCCAGCAAGGAAATCAACCTGGGCGTCCCACTTTTGGTTGTGTCTTTTGCGTTGAGTATGCAGAACGTGGGAGTCGACAAGCATGGAAAGCACCCGGACGCACGGACCGAGAGGATTGTAGTACTCGGTGATGTCTTTGAGGTGACTACAGGATGACATGCAGCCCTGCTTGTTGTTCGCGAGTATACTTAAATCGTGATTTCCGTACCACGAAAGTACCGACAGTTTTTCCGGTGTCTCCTCACGGAGCTGGCTCTGCGGACCGGTGTAGAGAGTAACGATCCAACTTAAGAGATAAACGAACGACTCAAGGTCGTGAGTCTCATTGTGTTGCGTGGGTTCATCGTCACCAGCGCAAAGGAGCTCGATGGCCACGAACGGGAGAGTGCCCTTTAATCGCTTCAATGTTATGACGATGATTTCAACTGGTTAAACTGACCGTACGATGTCCAGGTCCGGCTTCACAATCCTTCAAGACCTGACCGATCCAAATGAACCGGTAGAAAACCGTGCGTCGGCGTAGATTCAACGGATGTATCCGAAGTTGACTTTGATGCTGAAGCAGAGAAAATCGTATTCGAGGCAGACATTGAGACTGAAGGTGTTGGCGAGGGTAACGCGTTGTACATTGAAATAGACGAAGATGCCGGCTTGTGAGAACCCGAAAAGCCGTTCGCTTGTTGCCGTGATCAGGTTCTTCAAGAACGACCTTCTCTGTCTCATCTGAACCGATTGAGCGTATCGACCCGTTTCTAGATCTTGTCCGGTCAAAAACATCGTCTGTAGTACTCGATGCCTCCGAATAAACGGATGTGACTGAGAAAACGGATGCACTCGAGGTTGAACCGACCAAGATTCTGTGGTGATTTGGCATGCGCAGATTTAGTACCGGATGCACGACGAAGATCCTTGACGGGCAGGGTATGCAAAGTATCTGCCATCACAGTACACTACTAGTGCACCCAAGGATCGACACGATGAACAATGATCCTCGTTTAGCTATGTCAGAATGTGGGACCGTGAGAGTAGTACAAAGGTGATATCTAAAGAAGCACGCACCAGACCCAACGAAGGCTCAGGAGATAGGGAGATTATCCCGACGGGTTCCTCCTTTACTCTAAAACCCCGGTCTGCCTCTTTCCCTTTTCCCTTGTCTTTTCTCGTCGATCTTGACCTCTCGCTGATTGTCGGCGGGCCTGACTCCTCGTATGCGGGTAGCGAATTTGCACGAGACATTGACAGGGAAGGGTCGTCCGACTCGGGTTGCGCCGGGAGTGAGTCGGAGTCTGGGAGAGGTACGCTGGGCTGGCGAGAAGGTGGTACGTCTGGTGGGGCTGGATCGGGCGGGGGAAGTAGTACAGCAAGGTTGCTGTTGGGACCACCGTTGTTCAGGCTCCTAGCACTGGCCCTCTGAGCACGCCCGTTCGCAATGCTGGATACGTGGTGATGGAACAGGTTAGCAAAACAACAAGGTGCACAGGCAATATATCGACAAGGGTTTGGGTTGAGTTGTGACGTGGAGAAAGTCAGAGAAAGCACCAGCGGGGTAGAAAGGAGAGGCTAACTTGAACATACCCTTTGTCAACTCTAATTCGCTTTCGACGGGCTCCGTCGACTTCCGAGACACTGAGAGCATTGGTCATGAGGCCGGAGTAGGTGGAGCCTGGATCCGATGTGGGGAGATAGGACATGAGAGCGGATGGTTTCTTTGGGTCGCGCTTCTGCGCAGTCTGCTGAACGGACAGCAGGGAAGGGGGACCTGGCAAAATTTCAGTAGAAAGCGAGGGATCCGAGATACCCTCGAGGTGGGGCGGTTGCAAAACAGGAACTCCCTGCGACAAGTAAGCCGTTACCTCCGCCATAGAGGTCATGGTTCAAGAACGGGAAACACAACCGAGCAGGACGACCCCAACGTCGTAACCGGAAAGCGATGTCCCAAGGGGCCACCGAATGTCGTGAGCGGCGGGACAGCAACCGCCGATGCCCGCAGCGTTCGGACCCGCTGGTTGCTTGAACAGTAGTAACAAGCGACTCGGTTGCGGCAGCGACGTCCCACCCAACAACAATTTTTTCACAAACGCCATACAGCTCATTTCTACTACACAGACGTCCCAGCTACTGCTGCTCGACATATTCCGCCCCATCCGCAGATGCAGTCCACTGAGTGTTACAGTGGAGGGATTGCCAACAACGTCCAGCCACTCCACGACCTCACGTCAATTATAACGTTGTCTGACAACTCAGTGTTCCTGTCGGGGAATGGGAGACCCGGATGAATACCGGTAACACGGGGGCACCTATAACCCCACAAGATGCAACTCACGTAGAAAGGATTATGAATGAACAAGTGACGATTCATCAGAACCAAGCGTCTCATCTCCGGAAGCACTGAAGTCCCGGGAGCCCGACGGCAATTTTTCATGTTCCTTCCGAGACTTTGCGATGCGTCACCTGTGAAATCGGCTTCCTCGATGAGCATCCCAATCTTGTTCTTCAATCATTACTGGCCGCCGGGGGTTTGGTGTACACACTTCACACACAATTTTTCTTCTCGCTTTGAGGATGTCGGAGGGGCTAACCATTAATGAAACGTGAAGCTCGGAACAATTAGGTAAGTGAAAACACGCACTCGACAGATTTATTCTGATTAGCACACAGTGCTTTCGCTGTCGGTGATAACGACGCAGGAGGTGGAAGCTCTTCCTCTTGTAAAAAGGCTGTTACAGATATCAGTTGTGATTATGCACACTAGTGCTCGCTCAACCTACAATTCGTGATTGATTCAGCTGGGGATAAAACGTTTGAAGTCCATTGTTCTCCTAGAACTACACCAAAAAAAAAAAAATCGTGATCTATGATAGATAGGGTGCCAAGCAGGAGCCTACCTGTTGCATCGAGAATGTACATGCTGGCCATAGAAATCTTGCTCTCGGAGTGTACGTTGGCACTCTGCATTGCGGGAAGCAGTTTGTTTCGCAGCCATGTGACTTGACGTTTGGCATATTGACGAATCGACTGTTTCATATGTTCTACTGCCTTGTTGAAGACCTCCTGAGGGCCATCAGGTGACGCGAGAAACTCCCGAAATTCCTTGAATCCTATTGGCGGATATAACAGAGGCAAGTTTCACTGCAAGGTTCAGCATACCTATACATTGATAAATCCCGGTTGTATAATTAGGGAGAGTTGTGGAAGAGTTCTGCTCGCCCTCCCAGTCGACCGAAGTAGTGTTCGCCGCAGCCTGCGAGGAAGAAAAAGTGATTTGCAAAGACCTTGTCTCTTCGAGAAGTCCTTCCTGACGGACAAAAAAGGTCTAATCATGAAAAAAAATAAGTAGACGTGGGAAACAAACCTTGATCATATTGCCAACTCTCTCGTCAAGACGAGGGTTCAGCGCGGAAGGTTGTGCATAAAGCCAGAAGCAGAGGGTCCGATAACTTTGTGCAAAAGTTACTCAACCGGCTCAAGCTACGAATAAGCAGGAGGGACTCGAACTCACCGAGGGATCAGTACACTTTGTGATTGTTCGCTTATGATATCGCTGGGAGTCCTCCCTGTCTCTTTCATAATTTTCAAACTGCGCAAAACCTTGTGAGTATCTCTCCAGTGCCATCGAGATGATACTTGCGGATCCAAAGCCTGCAACAACTCATGCAGAGATAGGGCTTCCTCTGGATGTGTGACCGCGTCTGGTGGGGATTCTGGAAGTGTCGTCCATAAGTTGAAAAGATCGGGTGACAACTGCGAAACAGAGCTCTGTAAAGAGGCAGACACCCGGTGATCAGAGGACGCATTGTTCAGGTCCTTATTGGCTAGTCTGTCGGGGAACAGAAGATGTTGAATCCAGTAGGACCGTGGTGGTGCGAGAGTTGGGTGTCTGATCCTCAGAGTAGCGCGAATACGAAGTTGCGTAGGATTGCGTGTTTGTATGCGACTTGGGATGGGAGGGTGAGGGCGTCCGCTTTGTCCTAGACTGTGAGCCTAGAATAGATGGAGATTCAGGAGCACATTGTGAACTTTCTGCAGGGAGTTCTGGTCTGCTCCCGTCGACCAACGAAATAAACACCCTACTCTCGGACCCGCTGGCCCCGACGGTGACGCTGCCTCTCTTTGCCATGATAGGCTACTTCAACTTGCCATGAAACCGGACGTCTTGTCCAGAAAATCGACCAACGACACCCTCGCAGTGACCCTAGTGCGGAACGGGTACGTCAGCGCTGAGTGAATGCGCCGCGGAAGCGGAGCGAGGAAGAATCGTAGGCAGCTCACAAGATAAACGCCATGTTCGGGTAATTGCATTGACATCCCATCGTCCTGTAAAAATCAGATTAGTTCGGCAAACAAGAATCGAGAGCTTCTTTGAGCAGAGTCTGCAAGCGCCCAACCGGAACGAACTCCCGTGAGCATGACATTCCAAGCCATCCCAGTGTCACAATTTGATTATGATAATCCACGTTAGATAGTGGTATCAGTAGAGCCACCAACCAAAGGAGAATTATGGTCGACAGAAGCGCCACAAATCAAGTGACCTGCAACGTTATTCTCATCCATCAATTTCACGGGAGAACCACGTCATGGGTGAACGCTCGCTGTTCGGTATATGGTACGAGTGAAGTTGAACTTGCCTTGAGAAACATGAGGTCTTCACCCATCTCGCGGGCGATGCAATCTACGATCGCGGTGCACTTTCCAATGCCGCCCTTTGCTGCGAATCGAGTCCAACGGGCTAGTTCAGTTGCGTCCATGATGGGGCAGATGCTGACACGCGAAGGACGAAATGGGAGACCGTGAAGCGAGAAGATGTTGAGTTGGCGGAAAGCCTCGCAGACGACAGAAGGGGAAGCTCGTTGTGGACGTTCTTCTTCACTGGAAGGTCACCAAGCAGTGAAAATCAGTGGACGTCGAAACGAAGAAACGCAAAAAGATGAGCGGGACCTCAAACGAGGTCGTTTACGTTATGACAAAAGATGCTCCTTCGTGTTACATACTCACCACAAGGAAAGGACGCAGAGAACTCGGCAAGCATTCTCAGCCACGTGCGCACTCCCGCCAGTTCGCTCACAATCATATTTACTCTGCCCCGGTGAGCTGGCTCTTGCAGTCCTCGAAGATCAGTGACCATATCGGCACGCCCAACCATGCCACGAATATTGAAAGGAATGCCCTTCTCCCTCGGTTGCGGACAACTGACGCGTATTCCAGGTCGAGTTGGTCTCCGGGTAAGAGGTGGGAATAGCGAGATAGGTGGAGAGAAAGGGGGAGGGGGAGTGGAGGATAATGGGAATCAAGCAAGACGAGAAGTGGGGAAATTCAATGATACGCCAGCTAGATGGTATCATGGATCCCAGTCTGAAAAGAGGAGGTGAGATTGGCTTACAACTGTCTCCAGACTTCGATGTTTCTTTCAAAGTGGGTTGGGGGACGGGGCATCAAGATTATAATATCGGACAACAAAAGGAGATTCGACGTGTGTTGCTATTGGTCGACGACGGAATCCTGCTGTACGAGCCAGGTGCGAAAGTAACCCTGCTCATTTGCGTCGAACTCTTCCTTGGACATCTGGTGCCTTGGCACGGAGAGCTACTGAGCGAGCTCGGGAGGTGAACCAATCGTATCTGAGTAATACGACGTGGCTCGGGAGTCGGAATGGGTCTCTCAAGGATGATGGAATCTGTGAGGGCTCTGGTAAGATCGAGAAAGTCCTTGTCGAGCTTTACAAACTGGCTTTCGAGGGAGCGTGGGTTCCTGCCTGAGTGATCACCGACCGGCTGCGAGTTTTGCCCGCGGTGCATGTCGACGGGTCCGTCCGTTTGATGCGTTTCTGTGATCCAAGCAGGCTCCAAGGGTATCGCCGCGTTTGATTGCACCTTCGAGTTTGAGTTGGGTCTTTACGTTGTTTTCCGGAGAGACATGCATCTCAACGGGTGCTTAGTAGGATTGGTCGCTGCGGGGCAATGTCAACCGGACACTAGGATGCAGAATCCGAAGACTCACAGAAGCCCTATCGTTAATATTGTCGTATGGCAACCAATAATGTTTTCCAAGCAAAACGTTGTCGTCGTCGGCGCTGGCCCAGCAGGAATAGCGATAGCCTCAGGACTCTCCAACAAGCTCGACTCGTTCAGATACCACGTCGTCCTCATCAACCTACGCCCGTATGCAATACCACTGCCTGCATCCCTGCGCCCCGTGGTGAGCGAGGCATCCAAGCAAGAAGAGAGCGCGCTCGTGCCACTCGACCAGCTGTTGAAGGGAAATGGGGAGACCGAGGTCGGCGTCGTCAAGTTCATCCAGCCCAAACGCGTTTCGGGATAGGTCATATTTCAATGGCGAGCGAGCACATAGGTGCGTTTGCGGGCGCACGTCACGCGTCACGACTCATGGTAATGAACGAAAGGGAGCTGAGAACAAGCTGAGAACGTGTGAAACGTATGGCAGTGACTTCGAAGAGGCGCCGCGACTTGGTCGTACTAAAAACGGGTCCAGATGGCCACAACAAGGCGTAAAGGAGGAACGAGTGCGGAGGTGGCTGAGTCAGAGTCTCAGAGAGTGAGCAATCAGGCGATCGGAAAGGTTAAAGAACGTTAACGTTGGGTCCAAAAGGTCCGCGGGGAATCGAAAAGTGGGACAGCTGACAGATGGCAGCGCATCGACGTCGAAGATGCATCGAGCATATAGCATCTCGACGTCGGAGCCCGAAAATATGCTTCCGGTGACGTCCGAATCGATCCTCTGTCGCCGGAAGTTCCCGCGCCGAACGCCCGCCTCTTGTAGCAAAGTGCGTAGCATTTGAAGGTGTAGAAAATGGTACAGTACAGTGAGCTAGTCAGAATCAAGTCCATCGTCATAGAGTGTGTACATAGCCTCAATATCAACATCTTCCTCAGAGGCAGAGTCGGAGTCGGAGTTGGATATCACATCCCACTCTAATTCTGAGCCGTCCCACTGGGGAAGTACAAATTCATCATCGTTACCCGCAAAGGTTGCCCCGGCACTACTTTCTATGGGATCTTGGGGCTGAGACGAGATAGATATTGATTCGGAAGAGGGAGACGACATGGCTTGCTCGGCTGGGCAATTTTCCGTCCCAGAGAATGGCTGGTTCTCGTTGGAGGAGTTCGGAACATGCGAGTAAGTGTGTCCAACACCGAGACCCCAATGGAACCTAAGAAGCATATCGCGATCCACGAATCTCAACACTAATAAGCCAAAAGACAGCAACGAGTGATTTCACCATACCTATTGACATAATAATACTTCCATTCTTCGGAATCTCGCGCGGCGCTAACGGGCGATGTCGCAACTTTGTGCTCTCGATGGAGCTTCCCATGCCTAAATGCAGGCATGAGGTGACAACCGCGAACTACATCTGAAGGATCCACGAAATCGAATGATTGAGGATCATCCATCTCAATAAACCTCAGAGCATCAAGACCGTGTAAGTCTTGTTCCGGAACTCGTTCAAACCAGCGCAGATGCAAGAAATCTATCCGCCGCGGGATGTAGTCCTTCATGCCCGGCCCGACATACTGAACATTAGCGTGGTATATTCCAATGATCCTGGCATAACAGAACTGTTCGCGATCTTGCTCAGATTCTGGGCGATGGAGCATCATAATGTCGGAATGCTCTGTATTCGGATTGAATATATCTTCACCACGGCGTACATCGTATGTCGTGTAGTTGATTCGCAGGACGTGATGGCGATAAATCCGGTTATTTTTGAGTATTACATGATTCAGACCGGCGGCCGATGCACCGAAGTCATCTTCAAGGCCGTCCATGAGGGTTGGATTTATATCGCTATCCAGCTCCGAGTTCGATGTATGGATGGCCACGAGGCGAGGTAATAGATGCTGCTTCAGTTTGAGTTCGAAGTCCTAAAGCCACGTCAGAAAAGCAACGAAATAAAATGGGTCGAATGCCAATTACTTTAACAGCTGGAGCATTGGAATTTTCCCGACAAAAGACAGAGACGTCCACTGGGTGGTTTTGTGATTTCCCGACCTGGTAGTGTTCCTTCGGGTCCTTAGGAATGGGTTCTAGTGGCGTGCCATCACGGTCTACTCTCTCACAGATACGCCGTATACGTATTTGGCGCCTTTCAATTTGACTGAGTTGATGAACAAAGTTTTTGCGGCTGGTCCGAAGGAAACGACCTTTTCCAACCCTGTGCTCCCGTTCTCCCTGTGATCGAGTAGGAGTGAGATCGCAGCCCTCGGACGCAAATTCAATAGAAATTACGCACGGACTGTGTCGAGTAGGAATCAGTGGTTCCGTACCTCCTAATAGAAGATACGTAATCTCCGAGGGCATGCAGCTTGTACGTTCGCAGATTCAGAGTCTTTGATTGACGTGACGCCACTTGGGGTGATTGTTGTGAGGACGCACGCGTATGAGACTGAGACTGTCGCTGGCGGCGTTGTCGAGACTCGGCTTCGCGTCTTAGTTCGTGAGTCGAGAAGGCTGGACATGTGCGAGCACTAAATGCGCGAAGCTCCCTTCCAAGGGATTCAGTGACTTTATCTAAGATCTCCAGCGTCTCGTCAGAGTGCATCCGAAGTTTGGCGAGCCCATGCCAATAACAAAGGACAGAAAGTAACCTCAAAACCGACGAATTATGTGGCTCCGGAAATAGGCCATCAAAGGCGGGAATGGAACACTAGAGAGATTATCAGATTAAGTCAAATCAATCATTAAATTTATTAACCTGTAGGATATCTTCGAAGTCATAAGCTGCAGTCCGCTTCATCTCGGACACATTTCTTGAAAAACGGCGAATAGTATCCCGTCCGAATGTCGGAATTTGGCGGTATCTAATTGCACCCATGAGCAATTAGAATAAAAGACACGGGAAAAATATAAACCTGTGATCGAGTTCATGTACCTTTCGCTCTTCCAGAGATTCTAACATCCGAATGAGCTGAGTGAATACTGCTTTCCAAACCCCAAGCTCAAATTCATGAAGCAGGTCCACCACTAACATAATGAAAAGATTGAAAGAAAACGGGTGCAGTTTTTCCGAAAACGCATTCTAAATGACAATGTTCAGAAAAGAACAGTAGTATGGCTCATACATCAGGGGAACTGTGACAAATTGATATAGTCATATAACATCTTATCAAATATAAATTTCATTGTCCTTCATATCAATATTATAACACACTAGCTCAGGCATTATTTTCCTTGAGTGGGTTGACAGAAATCACCAGAACTTTCCACAATTATGCTTAGGATCTAAAATACCATCTTTCAAGTAGTTGTCAAGGACATAATTAATATATTAAATTACAAAATAAATCCCAATGACATCAATCAGAACATCTCCCAACCTGAGTTTGATGTCAATCCATGTTATGCAGAGAGTGGTTACAATCTACAAAGATATGACATGGATTGACATCAAACTCAGGTTGGAAAATATGGCCATCAGAGTCATAGCTTTGTAAATGATAACCACTCTCTACAAGACATTGATTGCAAAATCAATCATACTTTTTTGGACTTGTGGTTGATATAATTAAGGAATATCTGACACATTTTTAGACATTTGATTTCTATTGACATAAGAGTCATGATGGAAAAGATGTCAATCTATGTCATATCTCTGTAAATTGTAAACTACTCTCTGCATGATATTGATTGACATTTACATTAAATTCATTGGAATGTCACCCAACTTGAGTGTGATGTCAATCTAAGTCATGACTTTGTAAATGCAAACTACTCTCTATGTGACATGAATTGACATGACACTCAAGTTGGGGGATATTGAAATCAGTGTCATAGCTTTGTAAATTATAACTACTC
>JBBPPQ010000782.1:0-12343 GCA_038092035.1 Leccinum disarticulatum | reverse complement strand
CGACGACCTCGGAGAGCAGCATGCAGCTGCACCAACAAGCAACTCTTCTCAAGCGTCTGTTCACCACCTTGGTCATCTCGATCCCGGAGTTCATCATCGGAGTCATGTACATGAGCCTCATCCCCCAGGAGAACACATCGAAAACATACCTGATGCAGCCCATGTGGAGTGGAAATGCGTCCCTCATTCAGTGGTCCATGTTCCTTCTGGCTACACCTGTCATGTTTTATGGTGGGGGCTCTTCCACCGACGGAGTGTGAGGGAGATTGTGGCGACTTGGAGAAAGATAAGCTCGACACCGATTATCGACCGATTTACCAGATTTGGGAATATGAACCTACTGCCAGTGGTAACGCCATCTTCAAGTTCAAATGGCCTCTGCGTTCCATCGCTCACACTCTACACAGGTCTCCACCGGCATGTCTGTGGCATATTTCACCTCCATCGCACTCCTCGCGCTCGCGGCGTCCCACTGGCCACCTGCTTCGGATGGAATCAGCGACTCCACCACCTACCCTGATTCCGTCGTCTTCCTCACCTTGTTCTTTCTTTGCGGGAAGGACGAGCCGGATATGGTCTCTGCTCAACTGACCTCTGGTCCAGGCACGTACCTTGAAGCATACAGTAAGGCACGCACCGTGAACGCCATCACAGCGTTCAAGACTCCTTCGGCCGGCAGAGGCACTCTTGTCGGCTCTGGTACGAAGATTCATCACCCATGACATTTGTGAGGCTCGTATCACTGGTCGCATGGCCGCTTTTCATCCTAGAACGTACAGGTAGTATACTATGGCTGGACATGACGGCTCCCAATGTCCTAGTACTCGATGGTTGAGAACCAGGGCAGGGGGACTGAGGGGTACTTCGGCGGCGATCATCGAGTTCTTGAAGTGGTGGGAGTGGACTGCGAGAAAAGTTCCAATCAAACTTGGAAGCAGCGCCTGGCGATTTGCTGGGACTGAGACCCTTCAATGGCGTGGAGTGAGTAGTATTCTCATCTAAACCTGAATCTGTGCTGTCGCGTGACTTGTGCAACGGAGTTGATGAGGTAGCAGGACAGCCTGCTTTTGGTGATGCGCCTTGGTGTCCGCCAGAGTCCCCCAAATGAGTTAAACTTGAAGTAGCACGACTCGAGAGAATCGTTTCGAGGTCTAATGCTAGTAGTAGAAGCTGGCGGACTCGACCAATGGGGGCGAGGAGAATTCCAGTTGCACTCTCGCTCATGATTAACTTCGTTTGCTTCTTCTTGCTCCCACTCCTTCAACGAATCGCGACTGCTAGCTAATGAGGCAGCGGAGTCCGAACGGAGAGACGGACGGGAAGACTTTCACTGGAGAGAAGCGTGAGCAAGTGCAGAATAAGGTGTCGTTGGTGGTGCTCATGGTGGATGGGTGTGTGAGTGCGAAAATGAGTGATTCAAAGTTGTGCTTAAACTTGAGGATGGTCGAGATGATGGGTGTCGCTCATTCCACTCTCGCTCTCGTTCATAGTTTCTTTCTCGTTCAAGCTCTCGGCGATATTCGTTCTCGATCTGTCAAAAAATGAATGGTAGAAAATATACGCTGAGGGAAACACTGACAGTCTCCCTGAGAGCTAATTGAACTGGGTCTGGAGCTATGATCGTCATCGAAACTCCGCAAAGACACGATACTCCTTCGCCTTTCCAGGTGTCTGTGTCCAGGCCTGGTGACACCACTCTGTCACGATGTATGGTGCCATAGGTGAATCTTGGGATAATGATTCTGTATGAGAAGGTGAGCAAATTTCTTGAGGAAGGCGACGGTGGAATTCACGTGAATGTCATGTCTGTGGTTCATCTCCGGAGTATTGGATCTTGATGGGACTCTCCGGCGGTTCCACACTCGTTCCTGCTGATGGTTGCGCCCCTCTTCCTTGGATCAATAAACTCTATTTATAATTGATAACATGAGTGTCTTGCTGAGTTGAGGCCATCAATCAATCCAACAGGATGACTGAAAAGGTACGTTCGGTCTGCAAGGGACTAGCTTACAATCAAGGCTCGTGCGTCTGTGTTCTGGTCTCGAATCACTCCTGCTTCCTCTGAGTGCAGAGGATGGACGAGCCTGAGAATTGGACAGTATTGCCAGTGCAGTGGGTGTGCAATATTTGGTGGCCCGGGTGCTGATGTCGAGGCTATATTACATAGAGACATGATAAATCTGGTGACGTTTAAAGTAAAGAAACCTACCCTTGGTCTCGGAGTTGAGATCGGAGTCACCCATAGCGTCGTCATCGTTTTCGACGAACGTGTAGGCTTCCGAAGTCAAATACAGCAGGATCGTGTTAACTACTTATATGCTACATTGAGATCAGACCGAGCCGTGGTTCTGACACATTGAAAGGGGATCGGAAACGAGCATTTTCCACCCGAGCTGGGTTAGGAATAAGGCAACAGGATCTTGTGTTAGGCCCAAAATGAGAGGGAAAAATCATTGCTCGATCCAAGCTTCACAAGGTGGATTATCTTGCAGCACCGCGCAGTGCGGCATGTAAGTAATGATTCCGAGTCCCGTAACTTAGCACTGGTAAGCTGGCAGTTTGTGTGGACGTTCTCAGGCTCTCGCCTGATGAAACTCGAGGGTAGCCGAATCGGTCACAATCGGCATTGTGTTGTCTAAACATTTCATCACGCTATGTATACAATTGTTACAGTACCCACGCCGCATTGTTTTGACATACTAGAAATTGGGCGGAGAAAGGTCACGCAGACCATCAAGCGCATGCACCGCCTCTGCTCTGGACTCCACGCTGAGGCCTTCAATATACGATCCGTCTCTAAGGGACCTGAACCACCCGACGATTTGACGGTAGATTTCAATGAAGTGATCGCAGCGACGTTTGGTCACCAGGCCTGCAGTATAATTGTGGTTTTGAAGGACGTCGGTATCGACTACCGCCGCCATCTATCGGATGCTGAGGTCCAATATTAATATGAAAGAGTGCATCTAAGACTTACCCAAGCGAGTCCAAATGCAATCATTGAGTCAGTTGCATACCTGACTTCCTCCCAGTGGTTATTGCCTTGCTCGTCTTGGGCACAATACTGCACTTCAACACAACCTATGTCGGAGTCGCCGGACCCGCGGAAGAAACGACGCAAAAATGCACGTGTTCCCGGTCGACCAAACCAAGTGATCTGTGACAAAATTGAGTGAATTTTATTGAATAGCCGGCGAGAAAATGGAACCTGGCTTACTGCATCAAACCCGTCGTGCTCGATCACGCCCGAGTCGACATGAAACATGCGATATCCCCACCGGTTGTTCCACTCCAACTTGCCTTCCGGCGTGATCCAATTCTCCGTGGTCACGTCGTCATCGAAACTGGTGACGAGGAGGGGCACCAGCAATCCGCGTGTAGTTTCGTACGCGGTTTGCATTAGTTCGTCCCTCGTAATAGAAACCTTGTGTAAGCCGCTTAGATAAGATGAAAGGAAAACAAATGATCGTGTGGCACACCTCTGATCTGATAGCTTGCAAAAATAGTCCAGACATGACGGTACGGCAAGACTTGTTCTTGATGCTAATTGTCACTAGAAGGGGGGTGGGTTGGTCATTACTCTGCTGTGACTCAGGCTGTACATGCCACATACCGTTCTGTGGCATCCAGGTTTCTGACTGATTAACTTGCCGAAGCATCGCGATGCCCTTGTTGATCGCAGCCGTCACACGAGTAATAGTTGCGGTGCCGGGCGCACAGTTCGTAGTGCACAGGTAATGTTTGTACTGCTGGCAGGCATTCATATAAATCATAAACCAATCGAAGGATTTATCCATCAGCGTTTCGACGAAGTTTTCTATTTGGCTGTCAGTAGCATACGAGGAATGTAAAATCACGGTGAAAACTTACGAGATTGATCACTTGTAAGTATAATAAAATTTCCAGCTTGGGTATGTGCCAGTGGGTAGTAATGAGTGCCATCGAAGCCTACAACTTGAAGATTTCCGACCTGCGGCGGCGCTGCAGGCGGAGTCACAGAAGTCGGTGCGCCTTGATTCACTTGGACGGGTAACCCAGCGCTCGTCTGCGATAATAAAGTTACTGGTGGTTCGGGAACCGCTGAGTTGTCATTGACGTCCGTGACAGGTAACATCGTGGACGACACCTGACTCGGCGGAGCTGTGCCGAACAACAGTTAAGTAAAATAAATAAAGTACTTGAACGCGTTCGAAACGCGTACCATCGCCGGGATTGAAGAGGTTATTGAACGCGGCAGGATTCATGATGGCGTGAGTTGCGAGTCACTCTGACTCGGAGGGGATTTATGTATTATATAGGCTCGAGGTCAGCACGCTAAGCCAACGCCGTTGGGCCAGCTATTAGGTGTACAAACTAGCCGATGGTAAACCGTGCCCAAACGTTCCCTGAAGCGGCGGAATGCGGCATCATATGATCATTTGGAAGGCCATTTAGAATCTTATCGGAGAACGCACCAAAACATCGCCTTGTTACCGCATCCGAAAAGAGTATAGTGTAAGGCACTAGCGTAACGACTTGCGACTTGATTTACGTATTACAGACTCATTCGCATCAGTTATCGATAAATACTTACTCTCCGTGTCACATCGCTTGTTTGACAATTGAATTGCTGCTGCTCCATTCACACCTCTTGAATGCGAGCATATCAGGAAGAAGTTAAGGGTCCTTAAATTTTTTTTTTGCCGTTGTTCTGGGACTAGTACACAATCGTATTCGCAATTGCTGATCTGGCCCCGATTAGTACAAATCTGTCAGGCACAGCGTAGTGCAACTAAGTATCTATGAGTAGATAATTTAGACTTAGAAAATTTTCGAAGCTCTGATACAGTACAGAGTCACATCAGGTTTATTCTCATCAATTCTTTGGTGCAGCCCATTGTTTTTTTTCGCAAACACGATCTAAGAGTCAGGTCGCAGCCCGTTCGTCTCTGCGGCGAACCCACAGCGAAGATGTGCTTTTCGGACCCGTAGCAAACGGTCCGGAGGAAAGCAGAAATGTGGTGAGTCAAGTCTAAATTATCTCTAAATTATCTACTTATATATGCCTAGTTACACTAGTGAAGGTGTGGACTTGTGGGTGGTGCAACGGTTTGTTGCGCTGACTGTGGTCTTTTTTCGTTGATTTTTTTTCTCCCACCTTGTGGCTTACATAACCAGATACTGGCACGTGGGAGAAAGTATTGTGAGCGACCTATTCTGGACCTGTCTGCAAATTTTCACATACGTTACACTGATCTGACTCATTTGGGCGTGTAGTAGGCTACTACTAGGTCGCCAACGAAAAAAGGAAAGACAGACCCAGCACCGATAAACGAACCATTCTGGAAAAGGTAGTAGTAAAGACGCTCCGCGTGTCTGATCGATTGATCGGTAGTTATAGAGTATAGTATGGGGGTATCTGGGGAAGCACGATAAAGATAGCACTGAGTCACACACGTACAATATTTGGTTCGCCGTTCGGTGACTGAACTATCTGGGACTCCTTCACAAATAGTGCTTCTGTCTTGCCGATCATAAGGTCCGAAGAATGTGCCGGGGAGCAGCAAATTGTAATAGCCCTCAGGCTGTGCGATCGTTCTTCGCAGTCGGTGAATGAAATTCATTCACTCAGACCGTCCTTCACAAGCGGAGATAACCGCAGGAAGAGTCTACTCTGACGTAAGTACCTAGTAGTACATACCTACGGCTCGAGACTAGGTCCGAAGAACGTGGGAAGCGGCGAATTATATTAACCGCTATCGGCGTTCTTCGCAGTCGGTAAATGAAATAGGCTGTCTTTCGCAGTCGGTGAATGAAATAGGCTGACGGTATGCTGGGCTGACCGGGACCACCCGACTCGGATGTTTTAGTTATCGTACTTCGCGGCTTAGCCTCGAGCAGTGTCGGAATCTTCCATGCTGTTATAGGAAACATTTGCCTCCCGTGTTTATTCGATTTCCTGTTAATATAACGGCTCGAGAACTAGCGGTGAATGAATGTTGATTCTCTGGACCCGTAAGTAACAATTCAATGTGGGAATGCAAAGGTTTTGGGCTTCCTTTCATTTGGGGTTACGTGCCTTTGTTTGCTTACTGCTTCTCGCAGATTGCCGGATGGTTCATGGGTCGCATGTTCGCTCTGACATGTTTATGTAGCTTGCTAATTCGGAAAGATGTATCACTACTTGCGTGTTCTGTCTGGGGTCCAGGTCCCAGGATCGCTCGGAGGCCTTACTATGAACTAAGATTATGTCCTTCACAAACATGTCTTGCCGATTACAAGGTCTGAAGAACATGGGAAGCGGCGAATTATATTAACCGCTATCGTTCTTCGCAGTCGGTGAATGAATTAGGCTGTCTTTCGCAGTCGGTGAATGAAATAGACTGTCCTTCACAAACGGAGGTTTTCTTGATTGTATTAATCACTTGTTTTTCGCAGTCGGTGAATAGACTGTCCATCACAAACGGTGGTATTGAACCTTCTACTGTTTGATCATGGTGATCGATCCGATCATCATGGGGGCAAATCGACATAGCCGAAATTTCAAACAAGAGTTTATTTGTCAGTTTTCCCACGCACAGTCAAACTTTCACAGCATCATCTGGCACCTCAAGAACCGGAGAGCGGGTAAGGGTCAACCTACCAAACCCTCCATTCCTTGCACTCAGAAAACGATGCTTCAAGTCCAAAGTCCGGCTGTTTCAGCTCCATCTTTCGCAGGCGCCTGGGGGCCCCAACACTACATCTCCAGCCACCGGACTTTCGTGGACTTCCCAACCACCTCTCGCACCTGCAAGCCTGCTGCAGAGTACTATCTTCAGACAGGCGAAGATTCGACAAGTGAAGATTCGACAAGCGAAGGTACAAATGCATTTCACGAACATGCAGCTGAATTGCTGAGGTTATATTACCGAATGGTATACTTCTTCCTTGACAAAATGCCTGGCACTAACGAGGATCACAGAAGGGACCAATGAATATACCGCAACGAAAACCTATCAGCGAAGTACTTTCGGAGTACAAGTGCCAGCTTTCTAGGAAGAAAAATGCTGTCCTTGCTCTAGCTGCGGTGCAGGTAGAATGCGAAGAGTCCGAAGCTGTGTTATTTGAAGCGTTCGGTTTGGCACGTCTGAAGGATCTTCATCAAGGCCTCTACGTTACGGACAATCCCAAATCGGCGACTGGTAGATACTTCAATGTTGTTTCTTCCGTTCGTTATGATCCGTTGGGAGAGTAGGCCATATCGGTAAGTGTGTGTTTGTGTTCCTCCACAGACCATTCTTACGATGTTTAAGCACCAAGCGGCTATCGGCTTGATCTGAACGTTGGTTATTTATGAAGTGCTCCTTTGAACGGTAGTCTCTTTCTCTCTTCTATTATTTATGACTATTTCCTTCATTCATCTTTGAACCGTTGTATTGGGTTGTACTTTTCCGTGATTCAGTATATGTTTTGTATGATGTATCACCTCGAATTGAGTCACTGGCACGCGACACAACTTTCTTTCAAGTCACTGTAGTTGTATTGCGCCCATGGCATAATAATATCATAGCGGCGCACATGTGACAATCCCCGCAGGATGAACGATAACGTTATTATCGTATACGTCGGGTCCACGAACTTTCACGCCCAACATTTGTTCATGTGAACACCGTATCAGTGACTAAGTATGCTTGCCGTACTACGGGATGTCGGGGATTATGTAATTGCTCTCAAGTGTTTTGTCCATGGACTGCCATTCTCACGCTCGGATACTTAGTGATCGGCCGTTGACTCGGATGCCGCTTCAAGTTGTCGACTCAAGACATCGAAGTTCGATCCCTCTGATCAGTGACGCAGGATGTTGAACCCCCTGCTCCAGGATTGTGTCTGTGGCCGCTCCTTCGGTGATCCCGGTGCCTTCAAGAGGCACGAGAAGAATTGCCGGAAGGGGAAAAAGCGTCTTTCGAGTGTGCTAGCGAGGGCAAAGGAGCTTTATCAGCGAAAAAAGACTCGCATCAGTGAATCTTCGGAAGCTACTAGTAGCTTTCCATTGCCGGATGAATCTGGGTCCTCGCCTAGTTTGCACGCAGAAGGATCAACTTCCAGTGTCGTTCAGGTTTTTTTTTTTTTTTTCATGCCCACGTACCGGTGACTGATCGCTGCAGAATGTTGCACAGCACCCGCCACCGCCGTCATCTGAGGGCATTGAAAATGATGACGGAATGCCTATCGCGCAGCGTCGCCAGCGTCGGCTCAACCGACGCATACCCCTTCGCTTCAGGGACCCGTTACCCGAACCCTTGATGCCCCTTCCACCCCCACATGTCACTAGTATTACCCCGCTTTCCTCTACACCCATGCAGGACTCCACACCAGCTCGCAACACTGCACCTGCGACTGTCCCCATCTCTGACCCGCCTTCAACCACCGTGATGCAGGACTTGGTCAATTCAGTCTCTTCGTCGATTCGGCACATTTTCCGCACACAGAAAAATAGATTTGGCCTATACCGCATTTACCATACCAAGTCGATTCCAACTCATGATCCCGAAGATCCCTTTTCAGTCGCAAACGAATGTGTAGACGGAAAAGTGTCAGAAGAGGAATGTCAGACTACTTCGGAAAACCCGTTCCATCCATATCCGAACGAAAACGCAATGTGTTTGGGGGACTGGTATTGGAACCAAGGAGCCCAGAAGTCAAAGGAGAGTTTTCGAGACCTCCTTAACATCATTGGTCGCGAAGGCTTCCATTCAGACGAGGTCACAAGAACTAATTGGCGGGCTGTGGACAAGGCATTGGGCCGCAATCAGTTTGATAATGAACCTGACTCAGGTAATTGGTTAGATGAAGACGATGGATGGAGGCGCACGGCGGTATCAATTTCCATCCCATTCCATAGTCGTTTTCGGGATCCTGGGCCCAAAACATACCAAATACAAGACTTCTACCACCGTTCGTTGACGTCAATTATCCGCGAAAGAATATCTGATGCGTCATACTCGTCTCAATTTCACTATGAGCCGTACGAACTTCGCTGGAATCCTCCGCACAAAGAGCATGATATGCGAGTATACGGAGAGTTGTACACTTCTGAAGCATTTCTCGAGGCTCACCACAAGTTGCAAGAGTCACCCCGGGAACTTGGATGTGACCTTCCCCGGGTCGTTGTTGGGACCATGTTTTGGTCCGATTCCACTCATCTTACGTCTTTCGGACACGCCAAACTATGGCCGTTATATTTATATTTCGGTAATGAGTCAAAATATCGACGGTGCCAGCCTTCCTGTAACCTGTGCTGCCATGCTGCATACTTCCAATCGGTGAGAATATCTCCTTGAGTAATTCGAACTAATAAAATATCATTTTCAAAGCTTCCTGATGACTTCAAGGACTTCGCGAATGAGTTCTCTACTGGCAAGGCACCGGGAGATTCATTTTTCACTCACTGCCACAGGGAAGCTTTCCACGAGCAGTGGAATGTATTGCTTGACCAGGAATTCTTGCACGCATACAAGCATGGTATCGTTATCAAGTGCTGCGATGGGATCACGCGCCGCTTCTATCCTCGTATTTTCACCTACTCGGCTGATTATCCGGAGAAGTACTAATGAAATTTCATTGTCGACCTGTCTCGCTAATTGTTTTTAAATAGGATCTTGATTGCATCCATCCGGAATCTAGGAAGATGTCCCTGTCCCCGCTGCCTGATACCACTATCAGAGGCAAAGAATTTAGGCTCACAGAGTGACATTGTTAGACGGTTGTCTCTCATCCGTACCAACACCCAAGAGAGACAGGCAAAGATTACTGCTGCCCGAAAGCTAATCTATCAGCAAAATTATGCAGTCAATAATACCCGGGTTGAGGCGCTTCTTAAAGACGAGTCGCTGGTGCCAACGTCGGTGTGTAGAACACTTATATGATTCAAGGTTGATTATGACAATGCCATTTTCATAGAATGCCTTCCTCGAAAAGCTTCACGGAATGGACTTCGACCTTTTTCGTGCTTTAGTTGTCGATTTGCTACACGAGTTCGAGCTTGGAGTCTGGAAGGCGATTTTCACTCACCTCCTTCGAATTCTCGATAGTATGAAACAGAATGGACTCGGCGAGCTTGATCGACGGTAAGATTATTTGCACTGACGTATCTGATACCTGTATCTTCCTCATTTTCGAATCCAGCTATCGGCAAGTACCTAGCTTTGGACGCGATACCATCCGGCGATTTTCCCGAAATTCATCCGAAATGAAAAAAATGGCAGCGAGGGACTTTGAGGACCTCCTCCAGGTTTGTATCATCCTCCTTTTTCAGAGCTCGGTTTTTTATTCCAAAGCACAGTGTGCCATCCCTGTTTTCAACGGGATGCTCCCTGAGCCGCACAACTCCAACGTGGTCAAGCTCCTCTTTCAGCTTGCTACTTGGCACGGCTTTGCAAAGCTCCGGCTACATACGGACGAAACCCTGCAAATCATGGACGATATGACAACCGTTCTCGGTGTCGAACTGCGTTCCTTTCAATCATACACATGTACTTCGTATTTTACCAAGGAACTCAAGCGAGAAGCCATGGGAAGGTACCGACGCAAGATCCGAACAAAGGCTGTGAATGACCGACATCCTAAAGAGAGTATACCTACTGCATGCACGCGTCAAGAGAAAACATTAAACCTTCAAACGTACAAGCTGCATGCACTTGGCGATTACACACATACCATCAAGAGATTTGGTACTACGGATTCATATTCAACGCAGCCGGTGAGTCATTTCTTGAATCGGTCCTCATGTCTACTACAGCTGAAATCTGATTGCGTGACTTGGCCATGGTAGGGGGAGCTCGAGCATCGTGTCGGCAAGTCAAGATTTATGCGGACAAGCCGAAAGTCATATATTCAACAGCTGACACGAATTGAACGGCGGCAAGCTCGCATCCGCCAAATACGTGCCCGCATGCGTTCATCCAAGTTTCCGCACGAAAAACTGCCCAATGCACCCGAAGAACACCATCTCATCGGCAAATCACAAAACTACCCAGAGGATCTCAGGACTTTCAGCCGAGTCTACTCTGAGGACCCGGCGGCAAAAGTAGGTATTTCTATTACATGTGTCGCAACCCTAGCATCTAATGTGGTGATAGGACTTCACATTGAAGCTGAGGAGGCATCTCTTTCCGCGAATCAAACAAATCCACGCAAATGGTACAGACTCCTCAGAGATGCGCGCCGGACTTACCATTGTACCTCTGGACATAGATGTTGCGAGCTTTGATTCAGATATTGCATTGCACAGTCAGGTTCTGTTCAAAAACGATCGAATCTACAGACATAATTTGATGCGGATCAATTATACCGCTTATGACGTTCGCAGGGCGCAAGATTCCGTCAACCCGAACACAGACCATCGGGACATCATGCTTCTTTCCGAAACATCCAACCACCACACCCATCCGTTCTGCTACGCAAGGGTTCTTGGCATATTTCACGCAAACATCATTTACAATGGCCCTGGGTCTACGGATTACCTGCCTCGCCGCCTTGATTTCCTTTGGGTTCGCTGGTTTGAAGTCATCGAGAGTCATCAAGGGCAAGACGCTTGTAAGCTGGATGTCTTACGCTTTATACCCATGGACGAAGATGATGCATTTGGTTTTGTCGACCCAATGGATGTATTGAGAGGTTGTCACCTCATTCCTGACTTTTCCATGGGCAAGTTGCATCCCGATTGTCAAGCTAGGTCGAGAGCATCCAGGGATGCCCATGATTCAAGGCGGTACTACGTCAATAGGTTAGTGTTCTAGTAAGTAACTTGGAGGCAACTGATGTCCACTACATTTGTAGATTTGTTGATCGAGACATGCTTTTGCGTTATTATTGGGGTATAGGTATCGGACATACATATGCTCACATAAAACGCACTGGCGACGAAGAATCTCAAGGAAGCCCAGGGATTCGTGCTGCTGAATTTACCCCTCATTTCCAACCTGATTCTCAGCCCTTCACCTCTGCATCTCGCGAGGATGATAATTCAGCATCTGGTTCAGACTTGGATGTAGAAGACGGTTTGGATGATTTACATTCCAGTGAGGAGTCGGATGTGCAGGACCCTAGCGATGAGGATGATTCAGATGTATTAGAAATGTATTTCGGGTCAGATGGAGGATCCGATTTGATGGATATAGACGAATACTTATAGCCCATTGTCAAAAGAGTGGGGATCTATGTCCAATGCTCGTTTCCGACCCCTTTTGTATCAGAACCACGTCTCGGCCTGATCTTAATGTAGCGTATAAGTAGTTAACACGATCCTGCTGTATTCGACTTCGGAAGCCCACACGCCCGCCGAAATCGATGACGACGCCAACGGTGCCGATTCGGAGCTCCA
>JBBPPQ010000781.1:0-12347 GCA_038092035.1 Leccinum disarticulatum | reverse complement strand
CAAGTCGACAATCTCAACAGTCTCTCCCGCGCGAGTACTGGTTTTCGTCAGTACACACAGCGACATCGAACGCGGCGATCTCTTTGCAGGTGATGGGCCCGCCAACGATCCCGGACCAGTGGCCGTCGAAGTCGACAAAGTAAGTAAATTATGTTATTCGGTGAATGTGCTAAGCCACCTTCCCCAGTTCTTTGAATTTCTGTTTCAGAGCGCAGCGCCTCTGCTGCAAGGCACAACAATGGTTCTATTGACTTGCGGTTGGCTGGTCAAGCACGACGAGTCCTTCAAGACACTCCGGACGAGTCTTCAACGGTAAGTTGATTTGTCCATTTTGTTCAAGTGCCGGCTCCCCTGACTTCAATAACAAGGTTGAAAGTCTCCCATTGTGTGGCTTTCACAGCACCACATTTTCAATCCGCTCTCGCCTCGATCTTCTTGGAGACCTTATTCTTACAGGCATTCATCGAAGGTTTGCCACTCGAAGATTGTATGCCTATCGCGCTCCAGAACTCATTCCGGATCGGTTCGCACACCGACGTCCTCCACTTCTCTACGCCCCCCCTTCCTCTTCCAGCCACCACCACCACCACCCCCTCGCAGCAACTCATTGAGTGCAAGAAGTATATTTGGTGGAACGCCAATAGCCGACCTTTCGGCAATTCTTTGCCGCTCACCTGTCCACAGTGCGGCGTCATTCAGCCTTGGAAGACTCCGTGTCACGACAAAGAAACCTGGTCAGTAACTTGCGCGAATACGTCTTGCGGACTTAGGGATGGGGTCCGAGCCGCCGAAGTGTTCAAACTCACGGGCAGGATCCCCACTGTCCGCGATTTCATCACTCCGGTCAAAAATAGACCAAGTGGATGGATGGTAATTACTATTTGACGATTAGTTTTCTTTCTTTCTGTTCTCTTTTGTTGACGTCATGACTACCAAGTTACTCTTTCGGCCGATCGAC
Organism: Leccinum disarticulatum; assembly: GCA_038092035.1. Classification (NCBI taxonomy): domain Eukaryota; kingdom Fungi; phylum Basidiomycota; class Agaricomycetes; order Boletales; family Boletaceae; genus Leccinum; species Leccinum disarticulatum. The sequence goes on along the minus strand of JBBPPQ010000781.1, from coordinate 11,389 downwards.
TTACTACCACTTATCTACCAGGATTCATATATCAAAGTTATCATTTCCATTTCATGTGTTCATTAAATTCCTTTCTTTCCTTGTCACACGTAGTATCTCTTTGAAATAGGTTTCCATTCTGATATTCATGCAGTGTATGTATAATGATGCGTGACAGTTCGCAGCTTGATTAATCAGCATTACATTGTGTCACCGCTCGCCCATCATACCTGAGTCGCAATTTGCACCGCCCCCGCCCTCCCAAGCGCTTTTTCGAATCGCTATACCAAGCCCGGCGGGCCGAACGCCGCCGACGTCTACACCCTCGAGGCCGTCTACATCGCCTACCTCCGCGATGTACCCGGCGCACTGGGCGCAGAGTATATGCGCCAAGCGCGCGAGACCGGTCTCACCGTCGGCCTCGCCAGCGTCACCGAGAGCAAGAGCCTCTTAGAGTGGTTGGAGTGCAAGGTCGCCGATCTCGAGCGCATAGTAAGACCGTTGGCGAGCGGTGAGTCTGGCTCCGTGCGTGCGTTGGCGTTGGCTTACTTGGTCGTCAGAGTCGACGATGCCCAGGCTCAGGGACGCCGCCTCGTCTGGACACGACGACGACGACTCCTGCGCCCTCTGTGACACCCAAACACTGACGCGCTATTGCCCTCCAAACGCCGCGCCGGTATTCTTATCCTGCAATTCGACCCTATTTTGCTTTATGCCCTTGACGACTTCCCTCAGCGACGTACCCGTCTTGAGGGGTACCATACCCAACGCATGTCTTTTCAATTACCACTCGTGTTGGGCGCTGATGCGATCCTCAAACTAGATATTTTCGGCTCTGCAGGCCAGCTTCGCTGGACGATTGAAGAGGCTTTCGGATGTCAAACCTGGCAGTGATCGGAACGCTGCAACGGCGCGCACGATCGACGCCGCCTTCCTCACTCTCGACTCGTGCGCCGGAATGGCTTTCAACTTCGTTGTGAATCACGCAAACAGCGCGTCGAATGGCGCTGTCACCTTCAACCTCGAGGTATGTCATCTCGGTGCGTCAAACGATGCCAGCAACGCTTTCCCTCGTTGCTCACGCGCCCATACAGCTGCCAATGACGAAACCGTCGCTCTACTAGGCGGACCTCTCTGATAAATGGCTCGTCTCGCGATCCAGCTGTTGCTAACAGCGTCAGCGGCCTCGATGCGCGCTGCCTGTTGACCTTCCCCAACACGAACAACAACGCGCTATGAGCTCCCTCATAGGCGCATTCCTCGACGCCCACATCTCTCACACACACGCCGAAACAGTTGACGCGTCGCGCGTGTTGTTGGCGTCGTTGATGCGGTATGGCGTCTTGACGAATTTCGTGAAGGGGTTGAAGGAGACGGAGATGCATTTGCAGTGTCTGTTGAAGCCTGATCCGGGTACGTCGAGCCGTTTCGAGTTTCGTCATGTGTGTGTGGACTGACAGATTGCGCAGATGATTTGAACCGGTGTAAGTGTACGAGGCCAAGATGTCCCTGTTCACGCGCATGCCACAGACGCGATTGGGGTGCGGAGCGGTTGTTGGAGGCTCAGATCCTCCCCATCTTGTCACAGTGCGAGTTTTTGGACACAAGGCCGGAAGAGGATCAATCGTTCATGGGTGCGTTTTGTCGTCGTCGTTGAGGGTTCCTGTGCCTTGGCTCACGCGCTCGTAGACCAAGATTCTTTTTTGCCTTGTGCGATCCAGCGGTATCATCAGTTGTTTATGCCGGCGCTGCAGCCGGTCGCGGCCATGCTCGCATCGCTGGGTACGAAGCACACGACGGCGAATCACCAGGTGGGTCACGAGTGCTGCGATTGGTTCGTTTGCGTTGTACTGATTCGCTTGCTTAGGCCCTCGAGTTTTTGTCCAGCCATCTCCGAGACGAAGTTAAAACGGTGCTCGATACGTCTTTTGTGGCTGCATGTAGCACGTTGCTTCCGAACGTCCGTCTGTCGCTGTGCTTCGTCTATCACCTCCGCCTTTTTTTCTAGTCGATGACAGCCGTACACGGTCCATTTGTCCCAGGTCATCCATCGCCATTCAGGTCAACTCACAATGCTTCTCATCCCCGTCTCACATACCCCCAACCCCTGGTGTGTACTACTGACAATAGTTCGCCTCATTCGGCAATCTTTCTAAATTTCCTTCCAAGGCACCTTCGACCACCTTCGACTCAGCCCACTGACACTTCGAGCAGGCAATTACCCCAACCCACTGGCAGGCCAAGTCGATTGTCTCAATCATAAATCACCTTCTGGAAAACCACGGGGATCCCAAGACGACATAAGCATCGAGGCAGCTCATGACGGTATATTCATACCCCATCCCACGGATGCCCACTCATTCTCTTCGACAGGCTCAGACGCAGCGCTCGTAAGCCTGCTCTGTGCGAATTCCCCTCAAGAAAGCATTCGCGCACTGCGCAACCCTCAGGCCCTCTCAATACGTTCACTCTAATCCGCATCAACCGACGAGGCATATCCATGAACGGACGTCTGTTCGAGATTGTCCGGTTCCGTGGGACGGGTTCTGGCTCGTGATTAATGTTGATTCACAGATAATCACACTGTTCAGGGAGGTCTGGAACCTGCTGTGGTTGGACTTTCGGACATGGACAAGGACTTCAAGAGCGGGTCGTATTGGGCAGACGTTGGGTTTGGTAGAGCATAATCAGGGAATCGAGTGGCTCGTCACCGAGTATCGGAACGAGGCGCAGAGGATGTGGTGGCCAAAGGTGTGGTTTTTTTTTCTGCCTTGCCTCCGTTCCGCTCCTGACCTGACCGGCATGCCTTTTTTAATGTAATTTTTTTTCTAGGTAATGAGCATCCGCTGGGAATCGTAAACCAAGACGATGATTCGTTTCGGGTGCGGACCCGCGGGACAACCAACACGTGCAGTTCGTACGCGAATTTACGTGCTTGGTGATCAATCTTGTACATGGACAATCTGCGGGCGGTGGAAGGCTCGTCAGCGTGTGCGTACACGCACGAGGCGTTTTTGGATCTGTTGATCGAGATACAGCCTGCGGAACAACCTGGGGCCTGGTGAGTATGCTGACTCGAAGGATATGTACATGTATATTTTCATCACCGGCGTGGCAGTAGTAACGTTTCAACAACGTTGACACTATCTATGGTAGTCGCAGTGTCTTATCTACAGTGTCCTTTTTGTCCTTGATCGTGCGGTCGCGGGTTAATTTCTCAAGCTAAGTACACCAAAGTGTCACTGCCCAACGCAAGCTCCGTCGACGACCCGTTCATTCATTGAAGCTTGAGCGGCAGGATCTACCAGGAATAGTCTACTACAGTAGCAGTGGTTGTATTTCAGTAAGTAAACTACATTGACTACGGGCGCGAAAAACATTGTAAACAAGACGAAGTGCGGCCGTGCATCTAGTTACGTAATGCACGGGTATACCCAGTCGGGTCCCAAATACCTTCATATATATTTTATTTTATTTCAACTTTCAACATCACATCGCTCGGTCCGTATCTCCCTTTTGTCTGAGGTGGGAATAGTCAAACTTTGGTCGATACGGCGACACGTTGTCTCGAAAAGTTGACACGGTAAGTCTTGTAAATTCCTTGGGGCAAGGGGGATAACATTGCTGTCCTTGCAGCTGTAGCAAAGTCGTGTATAACTCGGATGCCGACCCATACTTCACAAACTTGTGTCTGTGGCCGTTCCTTCACACAGAGTTCAGCCTTCACAAAGCACTCGAAAGCATGTAGAGCGGGCAGGAAACGGTTGTCTAGTGTACTGACGCAGGCGCAAGAAGCGTATCGAAAGAAACGCCGCCTTTCAGGCTGCTCCGAGTCACTTCCTCGATCTTCGCTACGATCGGAATTCCAGGATACCAACATCCAAGCCGCAGATGCCCATCCCATAGTCGCTACTGTGACTGAAGTAGACAATGCGCTCGAGAATGATGGACATAATCAGGTTTGGTCCTTTGTTGTGTGACTTTCGCCATAAACAATGACACTTTCGCAGACCGCCCGGGATGAAGAACATCGGGGAGAGAGCATTCAGTCAACTTCTGAACAGGATGACTTGTTGCCACTGTCATTAAGGAGGGCCCGTCGGTCGGACAGGCAACTTCCAAAACGGTTTAGAGATATATTGCCTCAGTTGCCTCTGCCTCTGCCTCCTCCGGAGGCTATTTTCACTCGCCCTAGATCTCCAGCTGCAGCACCGCTATCAGCCGCATCTACCTCGTCAGCTCTCTCGGTCTCACCACATCATTCCCAACCACGGTCCCGCCAAATATTCCGAACTCAACAAAACTCGTTTGGACTGTTCCGATTATACGATAGCGAAACACTTCCTGTAAACGATCCCGAAGACTCATCCATCAATTCTCGTCCAGGTGGATCTCTTAGACTTGACTCGCTCACTACGCACAGCAACATCGAGAACCCTTTTCACCCCTTCCCGAATGAAAGTTCATTTCGTCTCTCGGATTGGTACTGGAATCAAAGCACAACAAAGTCCAGACGAGACTTTACAAGCCTTCTTACCATTGTCGGGAGCTCTGAGTTCAAGCCCGATGATGTTCGCAACACTCAATGGACAACCATTAATCGTAAATTAGGAAAACTCACGCCTGCCGAAGAATTGTCCTCTGCGGCATTTGACGATCTGGGTGGCTCAGCGGCTATGGAGAGCATGGATAACAACGTTGGGTGGAGACGCAAGACTGTGGCCATCTCGGTACCGTTCGCAAAACGCACTGCTAATCCTGGCCCCCGCAGCTACACAATCTCCGACTTTTATTGCCGCTCTTTGATCTCTGTACTGCGAGAGAAGGTCCAAGATGCTTCGCTGCACCAACGTGTCCACTACGAACCTTACGAATTGCGCTGGCGTCCTGCTCACAAAGATCATGATATCAGAATTCACGGCGAGTTATATACTTCGCCAGTGTTCGTCGAAGCGCATAATCAGCTTCAGCAAACACTGCCGGAACCTGGGTGCAATTTACCTAGGAGAATTGTCGCACTCATGTTCTGGTCGGATGCGATGCAGTTGACATCCTTCGGAGATGCGAAGTTATGGCCTTTGTATGTATTCCTTGGAAACCACTCCAAGAACGAGAGAAGCAAGCCGTCGTCCAAGCTGTGCAGTCATGTCGCTTATTTTCAACGTGTACGTGGCTTTTAAAAATTTGAGCAATGCAATTGGCAGTGTTTGTAATCTGATGACGCACAGTTACCGGATGACTTCAACGATTTTATACTTGATAGCGGCGAGGATAAGCTCCCTGGTAATGCATTTTTCACACATTGTCACAGAGAGCTTTTTCATGCTCAGTGGAAGGAAATTCTTGATGACGAATTTGTTCATGCATATGAACATGGCGTCGTCATGATGTGCGCCGATGGGATAGAACGACGCTTGTTTCCTCGCATTTTCACCTATTCGGCTGACTATCCTGAAAAGTACGTTTTGGCTAATTCTGAATCACGGTAAATGATGCGACTGATTTAACATATGACCAGGGTGTTGATAGCAAATGTCCGGAACCTTGGGGCATGCCCATGCCCCCGTTGTACCATTCCAAAAGACAGGGTACAGGAACTGGCGACGGAAAAGGACATCCTTCAACGACAAGTTCTGGCACGCAAGGATAACAATGAAAGACGAGCTAAGATTTCTTCCGCGCGCAGGCTAATCTATGAACAACATTATGTCGTCGACGCTTCCCGGGTTGAAGAGCTCCTTAAGGCTGAGTCCTTAGTTCCCACTCAGGTGCTCGTGTTGTGCCAGCTTTGATTTCCACCGCTCACACCTGTGTAGAATGCGTTCTCTGAACGACTGTGTCACACGGGATTTGATTTTTTCTTAATGCTTGTGGTCGATCTCTTACATGAGTTTGAACTTGGTGTCTGGAAGGCGGTGTTCGTGCATTTATTGAGGATGCTGGATAGCCTGAAGGGAGATAGACTTGCTGAACTTGATCGCCGGTAGGGACCAACGGATCATGCTCGTTACATTGCTCAACATGCTGTTAAGATACCGCCAGATTCCAACTTTTGGGTGTGGTACAATTCGGCGTTTCAGGCGAAATATGTCCGAATTAAAGAAAATGGCCGCGCGGGATTTCGAGGACTTGTTGCAGGCGAGTACCTCAACTATTTCACCTTCATGTCCCATCGTGCGGAATAGACACCTGATGCTAGCGCTTCTACAGTGCGCTATCCCCGTGTTCATGGGCCTATTCCCTGAACCATACGAGAAGGTAGTCCAGGAGCTTCTCTTCGTCCTCGCATACTGGCATGGATTGGCGAAGCTCCGAATGCATACTGACGAAACGCTCGAAATCCTGGATGCGATCACTCGGTCCCTCGGTCGCTTGATCCGTCAATTCGTGGTGGAGACGTGTCCTACCTTCTCGACGAGGGAACTTCGTCGTGAAGCAGAGAGCCGCCGCAGACGCCAGGCTCGCGAAGACTCTGACCGTACTGTTAGAACATCAGCTGCAAGTGCTGTGACAACAAGTGATCGCCGGCCAAAGGTTCTTAACCTTCGAACGTATAAGATTCATGCATTGGGCGATTATGTTTCCCAGATCAAACTGTATGGCACTACAGATTCTTATTCAACTCAATCTGTGCTTCACACTGTATCGGCTTTGAGTTTATATTGACATGGTTTAACCAGGGGGAACTTGAGCATCGTACCAGCAAAGCACGATTCGCAAGGACCAGTCGCAAGGAATTCACCGCCCAACTTGCTTCCATCGAACAACGTCAACTCCACATCCGGCGCATCAGGACCCAAAATCAAGTGCTTGATAAAGCGATGGACCCGACGCCTAATGCACCTGAACGCCATCATGTCATTGGAATGTCCCAAAACTTTCCAGAGGACGTACTCGTTTTTGCACAAAGACACTCTGATGACCCAGCCGCAAAAGTCCGTTTACATCTTGATTCACGAACATGAGGTTTATTTGACGCAACTTCTGCAGGATTTTGTTGTCAAACTTAAATCGCACCTCTTGTCTCGCATTCGAAACATGCACTGTGACTTCGATCCTGAAGACGTCCAGTCTCAATCTCAACCCCAGTCCGATGATGATCTCACAACCCTCAATCAAGTGGTTTTCAAAGGAGGCCGCATATACCGTCATGCCCTATTCCACATAAATTACACAACATATGACCTGCGTCGCGAATCCGACACAGTAAGTCTTTCCACGGATCGCCGTGACATTATGATGCTGGCCCACGAGAACGGTTCAAACTGCCACCCGTTTTGTTATGCTCGTGTTCTAGGCATCTTCCATGCGAACATCATTTTCACCGGCCCAGGATCCAAGGATTATTCATCAAGACGGCTGGAATTTCTCTGGGTGCGATGGTTTCAGAACTTGGAGTCTCCTGCTGCTGCAGGTTGGGACCAACATTTCCTCGACAAAGGGAAATTCTTGCCGATGAACTCAACAGACGCCTTCGGATTCGTTGACCCGGAGGATGTCTTGCGAGGCTGTCATCTCGTTCCATCATTTGCGGATGGAAGACTACGCCCGGATCGCATTTCTGCATCTCGGTGGGCTCACGACGCCGATGATTGGAGTTATTATTACATCAACAGGTATGTGCCTCTATTGTTCCTTTTCGATATATTGACAACCAATGTGTACTACTAGATTTGTGGATCGTGATATGGTTATGCGTTATCACTGGGGCCTCGGCGTTGGACATTTGTATGCGTACACTAGGAGACCTTCGGAAGACAGTGTCTACAACGATTCCAGTAGCCAGGAAGACGTACGTCTCCCTCACTTTGATTTGGCAGATTGACTAACATGATTTAGAACTCAACTACCACTTCGAATGTCTCTGACGAGGGACCTGAATTGGATTGTAATGGAGATGACAGCGATGACATTCCGGATGCCGATTTGCATCTAGAATCAGACTCCGAGTCAGACTCGGACCACTCGGACCACTCAGATTCCTGGGATGATTTAAAAATGACGACAGAACAAGATGAAGAGGGTTATTCTAGCTGCGAGGACTATGAGTTCTAGTTGTGAACCTTGTTGAAGCAATATCATATAAGCTGGGGTTGATAGATCTAACGTACGTTAGAGTATTCCGAATCTTCAGACCGAAGCCAGATAGTGGGATTATCATTTGGTTTAGGTACTTGCCATACTTAGGTTTCAAGCTACTTTCCGCGCCCTCGAGGACTGTATTCGCGCGCCCTTCCCGGACTCCTGGCACGTTAAGTGCGGGAGGATTTTCTCCCGTCAATCCGAGCCGCTCTCTGCAAACAGACCCGCGCGAATTTCTTACTTGGGTAGTGCCGCACGTCGCCGGCAGAGACCTTGTTTGTCTTGTTGAGCGTGAACATGAAATGAAATCATACATATATAATCACATCTACACGAGGAGGATGAACGTCTGAACCATTTAAATTTCAAGGACAGTCACAGTGGAGCTCTGAGACCGTGGGACAATTTTCCACAACGCTCTCACGTGCCATATCCGTTACTCACACTCGAGTCCGGCCTCAAGGCTCTCCCCTCTCTCCCCTTAGCGCACCTCCATCGCGAGGAACAACTTGAACAACACATTCCCTCACCACTGGATATGGATTTTCCGCCGGAGTGCGACGTCGGCCAGTTGGGGTCGAGGACGTGGCTTCCGTCTCTCAACTCTTTCGATTTATGAATATCGCGTGCGCCCTCAAATACAAGATCAGTTTGACGTTACCGGCCACCCATCCTGACAAACCTCCTGCAACTCTACCTTCAATCATCACATAGTTTCTGGCTGTCGCTTGTCAGTTTACAAAGGAAGAAGTCACGGCCGCATGGAACCTTTTTAAGAGTCTCTTGTGGAGCGGTGTAGCTCCGATGCGGTCAAACACATCAGATGCATTCGAGAGGCTCGGTCACCAGTCAGGGCTCGGTAAGCACAATCAAGCATCTTTGCTTAACACTAACAGTAACTTCCACAATAGCTGAACTTCATCTCTTCCCACCCCATCGCACCTGCATCGCGCCTCATTGCAAACGGACGAACAGCGGACTAGCTCTCCATAAGGTTCACCAGCAGCAAGTTGTCGTTTTCAGGTTGCCCAGCCCGACCAGATACCCTCGAGACTGGAATGTGCTCCTGCACCCAGTCTCATCGTGACGCTCCGTGTCATATATCCGACCATTCCCGCCAAACATGTCTTCTTCCTCGGTTTCGCCGCGTGCTTGAGCGAGCGGCGCTATGACACCGATTTTCTCCTTCCTGCTTTCCTGTCTGATGTTTGGGGTGTCTGCCAACCCCGGCGCCGCTAGCATCAACTGGTATGGCTCTCGTCCTCGGTGTTCCAGCTGTCGACGGCCTGTTTATAGGTCTTAAATACTTCCTCGTGGAAATGTCGGCCATCCAATGGGTTACCCGATTGCGCAATATCGCGTACTCCCGCGTGCTCGTGCAAGACAAGCCCTGGTTCGATTCGCCAGCACATTCACTTGCAGTGCTCGCCCAGCGCCTCCTCAAGGATGGCGATGACGCGCGGACCCTTTTAGCAGTCGTCATGGCCAATTCGTTGTCGTTGTGGTCATGATGAGCGTGGGCCTTCTCTGGGCTATGGTGTGGGGTTGGCAACTGACGCTCGTCGGCATTGCCATCGGTCCTGTTTTTGTCGGTACTGTGGCCCTCCAAGCGGGACTGGTCGCGAAATGCGAGGTTAGGAATAAGCGAGCTCGCGAGGAGGTTGCCAGGTGTATTACGAGGTACGTTCATATATGGTCCCTAATCCAGGTCTCCTAGTAACCCATTCCGATTTTCATTGTTGTAGACGATCCTCAATATTCGCAGCGTCCGTGCCATGTCTCTGGAGCCAGTTCTTCAATCGCAGTTCGACAAGGCGATCTCTGTCTGTCTTTATACTGGTGTCCGTGGCGCGTTTGTTGAAGGATGCACATATGGTGTGGCTTCCGGTCTCATCTACCTCGCAGAGGCGCTCTTGTTCTATACTGGCGCGGTGCTCATTGCCAATGGCACACGTATCTCCGGATGGTTCAAGTACTTAACCTCCTCGTCTTCACGGTCACGATCGGCAGTCAAATCATGGCGTTCAGTCAACAGATTCCAAGAGCATCCAAGCTACCACGGATCTTCTCCAACTTGTAAAGTTTCCCAGCGACGGGACGAGCGAGTCTCAAGGCGTGCTCCGACCGCCGATCTCTGGCGATCTCGTGCTACGGGACGTATCCTTCCCCTACCCAGCACAGCCTGATACGGCAGTGTTGAAGTTCTCGATGAAAATCTCTGAAGGGGAGTGTGTCGCACTCGTTGGGGCGTCCAGATGTGGCAAATCGACGGTGGTGGCTCTACTGCAAAGGTTGTACGAGCCCACCGAGGGCACGATCTCTGTTGGGCTGAACGAGCTCTGGTGGATAGACGTCCACCATCTCCGTAACCACGTCGCGGTCGTGAACCAGACTCCGAACCTGCTCGACGGTACCATGCGGGTGAACATCGCTTATGGACATCTCGATGAAGTCACTGACGAGGATGTCGTGCGCGCCGCTCGCGCCGCCAACGTACACGAGTTCGTGATGTCGCTCCCGCAAGGCTATGACACCCTCGTGGGCAAGAATGCCGCGCTCGTTTCTGGTGGACAAGCCCAACGTTTACAGATCGCGCGCGCGCTCGCACGTCATTCGCATATCCTGATCTTAGATAAATGTACGTCGGCCCTCGATGGTGCGAACCAGGCAGCGGTACTCGAGACGATCAAGAGTGCGAAGGCCGGGCGGACGACGGTGATGGCTGTCCAAGATATCGAACACAGCGCTGTGGTCGGGGTCGATGCTGACACGTACGGAGACTACCAATGCTTCGGATGTGCGCACCGTCGTAACGATGGCGGACGCAAGACGAGAATCGGAGATGATAGATACTGTCGAGTCGAAAGCGGTGATTCAGATCCAGAGCAGTGTTCTTGATTCGCTTCATCGGCAGTCATATAGCGGGGATGTTCAAGTTCGCGTTACTATTACCTCTGGAGAAGATGACCGTGAGGATGCGGAAGTTGGTACCGCGACCGTCACTTCGTCACTGCCTGCTCGTGACGTCCGGCGCTCTCTATCTTTTGATGTTACGTGAGTTTCATTATATTACTATGTGACAAGCCATGGCAGGCCGACATCTATTGTAGAGATGAACATTTTGAGATGACCTATGCGACGGACCAGCTCGTCGACGCCGTCTCCACATTGGATTTCTTGCAGGTACACAGTGATACCTACGTGGCGACAACGGACGTCGTGGCATCGGGTGTTCAAACTAGCTCAGGTGCTACCGTTCAGATGGACGTCGATGCGTCCGCCTCCGCGACCATTACCAAAGTACAAGCATCTGAGCAAGTCTCGTCGA
>JBBPPQ010000780.1:0-12369 GCA_038092035.1 Leccinum disarticulatum | reverse complement strand
TCTTGCCACACTGCCTGTGCTGGGTACTCTTTGGCGGGACGACCTTCCGAGACTTCAAGCTCTCACTTCGAGTGGTTTACAATTCAAGACAGTTCCTGCAATCCCCGAGGGAGGATCGCAGCGCTATAAGCCCTGTCCGGACAAGTGAGGTTGTCATTCATGTGCTTCAGATCCTGTCTTATCCATTCATTCTGGTCCTGAGTCAGGCCAACCACCGAATCTCAAGTTGACATACCAGCCGGGCAACAGGAACTTTTGTCTAAGTAGGTCGGGTTTATCCACGAGTCTCGTCGTCCCTTTGACAGTTTTCAACAGACTACCGCAACCTCCGCATGAATGGAAAAGACGGATTCATCCAGAAGGAAATGTTTCCTTCTATCACGAAGAATTGGTAGGCTTTCTTCTAGACCAGGATTCTCTTGTAGACTGTTTCCCAGCGTATATTCACAGAGAGCGACGTCGGTGACAGCGAAAAGAAAGAACAAGTCCTTTCTTGTGCTGCGACGCTCATCCAGCAAGCGATCCAGACGGGCGACGTTATCCTGGACGATCTTACAGAGCTTGTCCTAAATGTGGACGATAGTAAATGTTGGCACTATCACTTTGTGGATCACACACGTCGCCTTCTCTTCTGGGTGGTTGCGGTCAGCGCGAGAGACTTAGGGACTGACTTGAACTGGACCAATGAATACAGCCATATCAGTGAGTTTGGTGCTCCATTATCCCCTTCCATTGACACCCATTTAGAGTATTTTCTTGAGAAGCAGTATTGGTATGCATCTTTCGATCTTCCAGGCATGTCTCCGTCGTTTCTATTGTATTCTACAACTGACTCCAACTCAAGTGTATTGTATCTAACATGCAATTGAGGTCGCATTGTGAATACTACCCCCACAATCGTACCCTTCCGAAAGGAGTATTTGCAGACCTAAGAGGGATGCTCAATTTTTTCAAGACTGGTATAGTACATTCCTTGCTTTGTGAACTAGCCACGTGGTATTCTTACCGAACCACCAGATATGATGACTACTGATTCTTCTCCGAGTCCGTTTGCCCAAGATGAACTAGTCGCTATATTAGATCTTATCAACTCGCTCAAAGGTCCATTTTCATAGTGTATGTGCCCCTCAGCCTGCTGACCTTTAGCGAAGACGACCAGAAGATTTCCGACCCATACAACATTTGGGTAATTGGTATGAGTGCACTCAGAATGCCATGAAATGTTATTGATACCATTTGAAGCGCGACTAATGGGCTTCTTCAGTGGGTGTTCTCAGATAACATCACATAATGCGTTTCCTCTGAGCGGAACACTAGCCGAAAATCGGGTTTTGAATTTTCACGGTCTGCCATGCGCTCGTTTGAACGCAGATATACCCTTGTTCGAGAAACAGACTTGGCATCATCATCTCATATTCAAAGTTATCAATGCGTTTCTGTTCGGATCACCGAAGGAACATTCTGTTCGTCTACAGCGTATCTGGGTTGACGGCACCATTATTCAGCCTCGTTGGAAGGGTTTCACCAACAGGCTCACGACCGAGTTAGGCCGGTATACCGTCTTTGTAGGTCACTTCTTTCCTGCTTTGCTTGAAGAGATACCTGAACATGTTTTTTTTCATGGCAGTCCACAGTGATGCTTGCTGTCAACTTTAGCTTCCTCGCCGTTACTGGCCCGGGCTCGATTTCGGAGGCGATCGATACTATCATCTATGGCTCGGTGGTTTCTACGACCGCGTCTATCATATTCTCTTTTTACCTGTTGAACGTGTATAGCAATCCTGGACTTATGGTCGCTGATATTGCGGTGCGTTTCTGTGCAAGGTTTTTACATCCGCTTGCGACGTTCAATGTTGTGCACGATAGGCGGAGGCCATGCGAACGCTCAGTCAATCTAATACGGGGATGGCGTGTCTTGCGATTACGCACAGTCTTCCTATTGCATGCCTGGTATGGTCGTACGTCATTTCGACCCGCCACAGCGTCTATTCACGTTTCCGAGTCGCTCACGCCGGTGGTTCTAGGATTATGCTATTCTCTGCGGCACTCGCAATACAGATATTCCGTACTGGAACGAGAGCCATTGTTTCGACCCTGAGCGTCGAATGCTTCATTCTCTTATTGTTTGCAGGCATGAGCATGCGCGTGTTGCGGCGGTTTTCAAGGAAAGACGAGGTGGACGAAACGAATAACTTGGATGTGGATGTGGATGTGGATGTGGATGTGGATGTGGAACAGGATTCGTCGCAGCGCGATATTGAGCTAGGTACGGTACGGGAAGGTGACACGTCTGCTTCGAGTTGAATAATATCCTTTATGCATGTCGTTATTCACATTAGCAAGGTCTGGGTCTGGATCATATGTACATGTATATTTCACGTACTGAACATATACCGCGGACATTGTACATACTGATACGGGCAGTGGAACTCATGAATATGAGTATTTGGAATCATCGAGTCCATCTGAACTCGACTCTCGAGAAAGTTCAAGCTCTCAGCTTCGAGCGTGGCTAGCCTCAATTCCTTTGATTTCTATGTACATACTTGGTCTTCAATTCTGTCGTCTAAATTGTCGTTTGGCGCTATTCAATGTATCAATTCAAGGCTGCCTCTGCCAAGTTTCAAGACCTCATTACTGTACCGAGATGCCAGAAGCGACCCGATAAAGTCTTCCCGATGATATTCAACCAACCTGGCAGATCATTATGACCATCTAGAGTGATATTCACTGAGGGAAGTAAAATTAGATATAACCGGTGTCTGACGTGCTTTACTTCCCTCGGTGAATTGCGTAGGACCTTAGACAAGGAAATGGATCACCAAGATGTTCGGAGCGACTTACTGTAATACACAAGTGATAGCATTGCGACCGAACCTAGGCTCGACAAGACGATGGTCACGGTTTCATACCAATTGCCAACATCAATCTGTTTGTTTGATGAGTGAGCGAGTGCCATACCTACTTCAAGTAGAGGCTGAAGCGAAGAGGAGCATCAAAAAGAAAACATGGCAGGATTGGTCGCTTCCAACGCAGAAGGTAGGAAGTGCGGAAAGCTGAGCCATTGAATGTTATACCGACGTGGATGAAAGGAAGTGAACGACGCGCGGGAATCACGGAGATACTGAATAGTGTGATGCAATGCTTCAGCAGCCTCCCTGGTGTCAGGAACCTTGCCGCATCTCGAAACCGATACGTATGTACGTCCCTCGCCATTTTTGGCACCAAAAGTGGCGAGGGACGTATATACGCATCTGTTTCGCATCACGATCTCTAATTGCCCGCATCGTCGTGATTACACCATCATAACCGGCAGGAAGCATTCCAGCAGCCAGATGAACAGACTCGAAGTTCTAGCAGCTGCTCGTCCCCCTTGTGGGCGTGACATTCGGATGATATCCGAGAGCTTCAAGCATCGACGTTTGGCGAGGAAAAACCCGCCGTTGAGCGGTTCCACGGGAACCTGCACCCCGTAACATACGAAATGGACCCAATCGGCGTTCGTTATCTTCGCTAGAGTCCTAGATGGAACCATCGGAGTTTTGTCAGGACACGGATTGAAACTTGACGAACAGCGCTTTGATGTGGCTGATCTCTTGCTTGGCTCCGGGGGGCTTAGACTGACGATTGACCATCGCCCAGTGGCTGAGGAACAGTGAGGAGGTGGGTATTGAATAAGGGACAATTCGGGTCTGTCTTTCTGGATGGGGTTAGAGCAGTAAGAGTTGGAATGTAGGAATATATTGCAAAGTGTGAAAGCTTTGCACCCGCCGGGGCTGCAGGGCCGCAAAGACCGACGCATGTATGGGTAGAAATTTTTAAAGGCAAAACGTCCAGTTGGACACCAAAAGATACGTTTCTCGCCTGAAAGCAAAAGCGTGATGACCGTTCCAGACTCGGGTCGCCATCTGGTTGACTTTAGAGTCGTCCCGAGAACTGGAAATTTCTAGCTCTTCTGAGACTTCCTGGAATTGACGAGTAAGTATAGCTCGATGCAAGTTCATTGACTGGGGTACTAAGCTGAAGAAACTGACTCCAGACAACGGAACGGCCCTGCTCAACCATTTCAGGTTAAGTGAGGTACTAGCGGCAGCGCCTCATGCTGAGCTGCTTCAACATGTAGACGATGGCACTCTGCAAGTGGCAGCCCTATCCATGCCAAATGCGGGATGAGGTTTGTGGCAGTAGCATATGCGTTCGGGAGAGATTGAATTATTTTGGTAGGCAGAGGAAATCCACCAGCGAGAAAATGGGAGCTGTAGAGTGCCACTGGCGATCGAAATTGGGAGATAGCAACAGATAGATGGTGAGGATTACGAGAGTACCTGAAACACTTCATGAATGAGATTCCGAGTTGGTTCAACCAGTGTGGCTTGATCGTCGGGAGTGAGACGGATTACCTCCTCAAATATGGAAACTGTTGTTGGAATCTGCACTGTCGACCCAGCGCTCAAAGCGACAAATTGGTGAATTCCCGAGGCTACCTAGCCGATGTGACTTGTTAGGATGGCCTTCGGGGTGAGACGAACTGCCTCTTCATTCATTGAAATGGTCTTGACCAAGTCTGGGAGGATGGCAAGGAGCTCAAAGCGACGAAACAATGAGTTCCCTAGGTTGTTCAACAGACCTGGTTTGTCGGCCATGGTCATCGGGAGTCAGATAGACTGCATCCGTGTGGTCCCGTGTGTCTCTGTTTGATCGTGTTCCCCTTGTATATGCATAGTCCCCCCTCTTTTCTCTTTTGTCCCTAGCGTCGTGCTGGTCTATACTAGTGACCAACGTGGCGGTTGTCGACTTGCGTGTCGTTTGCGCACCGCGGTCCCCGGTGAACATGACAATCCCCCTTCACCGGAATGGACTTGTTGAGGTCTGCGAGGTCACCAAGGCGCTCAAAGCGACTAACAAATGAGCCCCCGATGCTGTCCAACCAACTTGGCTTGTCAAGATGGCCATCAGGAGTGAGGAGAACCGCTTCTTCAACCATCGTTAGTGCGTATTAGATAATTTAGATTCAGAAAATCAGAGCGGAAGCCGGAACTTCGCGTGATTTTGGTTCGTTCGTTCTTCCCACGAGCCCCTAAGAGTCACCCTCTGTTTTTAACGTCTAACGCAAGCTTGTGCGCAAAGGTCACTGCCGCCTTGTCCTGAAGGAAGCAAAACGCCTCAAGATGGATGCAGTCATGGGCTGTAAGATTCTTGGAAGGCTTGTTCACGGATTATATGCACGTGCATCGACAAAAGTCATGCCAAGGCCTGCCGGTGAGCGCATCATTGGAAAACAGCTCTCTGCATGTGGTCCAACGTCACTGACGGACGCGCACATCACAAGGTAGGACTTGGCGGAAGAAGGTCCGAGCAGGGTCCCCTTACCTAACAGGTACTACTTGAAGGCGCGACCACGCTTCGAATCGACTCATTCGGCACGACTATTAATATTGTGATTCGGCCTATCGAGTGACAGAGGCAGTGAACTTACAAGGTAGGTGATATTATTGAACAGACTGTCACTGAGGGGCCGTATGCCCGGCGGACGCCATTGAACATCATATCGCAGCCAACATCATGACAGATCTTTGTGTTTTCTGCTCAGGTAAGGCTTGTTTTGGCTTCTATTGTAAAACGTTGCATTTTAGTCTATAGGTAACCTTCTGCACACCTTCCCTCACTGGAAAGAATTTCCTTGTTCTCAGACAAGTGATTCTCCATTCATTCGGCGGAACCCAAAACCTGAACCGATAGCTATTACACGGTGCTTACCCGTTTAAAGAATTATCGCGCCGGTGGACTGTCCGCGGAAGCAGTTAGCCAAGTGCAGGTATGTACGCAACTTGAAGGCGCCTAACAGTTAAACAGTTGAACTATATCCAGTGACGCTCCTACCGTAAGAAGGAAAACGACTAGCCCCGCACCCTTGTATTGTCCAAGTTGCTGCGTGCCCTCCGCGTGCACCGCTAAGTAAGTATTGTAGTCGAACACGCCTGGTACCGCGGGATGTGACAACAAACCTGATATCGATTCGCGGGCTACGCGTATGCAAGTATGGGAAATACGCGGTGCCGCCCTCCTTCCACGTCAACCGTAAAGTTATGTACATGTATGCTGCCGTGGGCACTGAGTCGCTGCGCTCCGCCACACCATGAATAGCTGCATCACCGCCAGTACGACACTCGAAGCAAGAGGGACGTAAATGCGTTTACACGTTCGACAAGCGCATTACAGTACCGGCTGGCCGACAAATTTTGGTTTCGGTTGCTGCGATTGGAGGAACGTGGTGGCCTGAAGGTGGAGAAATTATGTACGTACATTACGCCATATTTACTGTTTCGCATGGTTCGTTTTGTTCGAAAGATAGGTCGGCTAATCGGAGATAAGAAAAGAAGTCGATCTGCAGTGGTTGTTTAGCTCGATTGAGATAATTCCTAGGCCTTCTAAGTCACGGTAACAGTACTACGTAGTACTAGTTGGTGGTGACGTTATGGTTGCACGAGGTGAAAGGACATGAAGTCCATACCCAAAATGTACTAAGTATACTGATTCTGAGGGAAGAGCATGAGATGAGTTGGCTGCCAGTGCGTAGGTTGCGTCTAACCGAATCTTTCCGAGCCTTGAGGTCCATGCCATCATTGGTTAGTATGATCGGACGGATCCTGGTGGGTCCTTCCCGGACCGCGTGGGTAACATGCGACCGGAGTGGCAAAGTGGGTCATGGCATGGGCTCATCGGTTACAACAGTAGTGTGAGATGTGACTCGGACACTACGCACGGAGAACGCGTTGAACGTCGATCTTTTAGTGCGGTCCCAACTTAGTGCGGCGTGAGAAGTTAGAACCGCTGGGCAGTGGGCACGAGCCTGAGGATATCGATCAATGTCCGCTCCGAGAATCATCATACTATTGAAGCCACAATTGATTTGTTACCAACCTTGCTAACTTGCCAAGGGCCTGAACGGATCACCCTGTCAATCCTTCAAAATACCGTGCAGCCTCGGTTGATGCAGTTCAGAATCTAGGCCTGACTGAGGTGAGTCTCAACTGCCACATACATTGTAGCAGAGTTTCCTTGACTCGATGTGTTGTGAAAACCCTGCTTCATAGCACTGGCAGGTGTGGGGGCCGTCGGGGGCAGAACGGCTATTATGACAGTCAGTTGATTGAGGCCGAATCTAATCCAGCTATGTATACTAGTAGTGGAAGCACTGAAGAAGCAAAGGACTTTTTCGACAGTGGATGGAAGGGCTACATCACGCTCACTGCCTCGTGGATCCGGGAGTGTTCGAGCAAGGCGCTGGCCCGGACATGAAGAATGCGAGGGATTGTAACCCGATCAACCTCATCTCATTCAGAGCTTCCTGCACTGGACAGACTAACTTTCAGTACTCTTAAACGCACCCATCAAGCTCAAGCCTGAGGTTCACTCCCCCGGACCGTCGCGTTATTCGCTTTCAAAACCTCAAATACGTTTCCGTGAAGCACTCTCAACAACTTCTTCACGTTTGTTCACAACCCCTGACATGATGTTCTGCCTCGCGACATTCACCTCCCTCGCCCTTATCTTCACTGCTTGCGTTCACGCCTCCGTTCATGTGAGTACCACCCCACCCGTCGATCCCCCCCACCTAATCCGACGCAGGTTACCAATCCCATCCAAGGCACTCAGTGCGCTGGTGGCCAAGCCTGCCAATTACAGTGGACTGACGACGGTCAAGCTCCTCTGCTGTCCCAAATCGGTGAATGTAGCATCTGCCTTTACACGGCCAATGGCGTACGTGTCCGCTTGGCGCGTCGCCACACTGTCTTGTCTGACTTTAGATATGTTGCAGCAATACGTCCAGTCTTTTCCCTCCGTCGACGTCTCCACCACCTTGTCCCTTACGTTCACGGTATGTTCTCAATTCCATATTTGGTTTCGAGACACGAACCTGATCTCCCACATAGCCTGACCCCGCTGTGGGTGCCGATGGACAATAGTAAGCCAGGTCTTATGTTCTCGAGAGCCCCTGATCTGAGCTCTTCCCAAGTTACATCATGTTTACCTCGACTTCCATCGGTATCTCTTATACCGCTGAATCTCCCCAGTTCAGGTTAGTTCGGCCTTCTGATCACATAATCGAGAGTTGATTTATTTTTAATCTCAGCCTCTTGGAGATGACTGGGCCGAACGCTGGCTCGTCCACTCCTCCAAGCTCCCCCGCTTCGACTCCAGCTAGTTCCAGCACTTCGGTCCCAGGATCAGGTACTTCCACCTCTGGTACGGATACGACTACGCCTACCGCTTCGCCACCCTCTGTGACTGGCACTGGCACTACCCCAACTCCCTCGGAAACGACTCCTACGACTAGTCACACTTCCTCCTCCACTAGCTCTACGACTACGACTACGACTACCTCTGCGACTCCTTCCAACGCTGCTGCTCGTATTGGATCCTCCACGTCTTTCGGTGGCGTTGCAGCTCTGCTCGTACTTTCTGGTGTCCTTGTTTTATAAGATTCTTTCGTATTGATACTATCCCTCCGGCTTGACGATCATGATCGTTTCTAATGTTTTACTTATCACGAACTTGATGTTTGTTTTGCTACTGCAATTGTGGTGTTTTTTGATCGGTAGGACATGGCGTTGTGTCGGATCCATCCGTTCCGAGAAAGCTGAGCGCGAGCTGGGTTTCAATTCGCGCTATTGTCCACCATGACTGTCCCACAACGTTTGCGTCGCACCTCAGCGAAAACTTACATGAAAATCCCGACAATTCGAAGCGCTCTAACTGCCACCAATAATAACCGTCACCGAGTGGGTCGGGGGCTGAAAGGGCTGAGCGACCTGAGGCCTGATCCAAGATCAAAAAGCTGTTGTTATGGAATCGGTGCTTCTGGCGTCGGTCGATTCGGCAATCTAATTGGGCTATATGGAAGCAGGAAGAAGCCAAGAACTTTTCCGACTAAGCAGGCTAGCAAACGATCGAATGGCTCTGCTCTGAATCGCGCTCATAGGTGGAGCTACTGCAGTGCAGGGGGTATGGAAGAGCCAGGATGGCGTCATGTTCACCTCGTGGACGGGTGTGTTTGAGCATGGCACTAGGCTCGGACATGAACGCGAGACTGTTAGCCCGACCAGTCGTAATTTTTTGAATGCTTCCTAACATCAGTGACGTAACTTACATGTCAACGCACCTACCCATCAAGGCAAGGTCACTCCGCCGCGTTGCTCGCTTCTAGATTCCCTTAAATACCACCTTGCTTGCCATAAAGCCCGCAAAACAACTTCTCCTCGTTTATTCACGATCCCTTCCACGATGTTCGGCCTCGCGACGTTCACCTCCCTCGCCCTTGTCTTCGCTGCCAGCGTTCACGCCTCTGTCTATGTAAGTGCCACCACAGTCGTTTCTCCCTCTCACCTAACCCCACGCAGGTCACCAATCCCGTCCAATCCTCTCAGTGCAGTGGTGGTCAATCCTGCCAGGTAGAGTGGGTTGACAACGGTGACTCTCCCACTCTGTCCCAGATTGGTGAATGTAACGTCGCCCTTTACACGGGCGAATACGTACGTGTCCGCTTGGCACATCGCCGCACTTTTTTGTCTGACGTTGGTTTTGTTACAGCAACTCGTCCAGTCTTTGCCCTCCGTCGACGTCTCCGCCTCCTCGTCATTTTCATTCACGGTAAATAGTGTTCCATATTTGGCTTTGGGACACGAGCCTGATTCACCGTGTAGCCTAACCCTACTGCGGGTGCCAATGGACAATAGTGAGCCAGGTCGTATGTTGTCGAGGACACTTGATCTGACCTCTGCCCAAGTTACATCGTGTTCAGCTCGACCACGATCACTTATACTAGTTTCTCTGGCTCTTTCAGGTCAGTTGGGTTTGGTCACATGATCGAGAATTCCGTGTGACTTTTTTTTTTTTTTTTTTAATTACCACAGCCTCACGGGCATGACTGGGACGAACCCGACCGGCGGTTCGTCCACCAGCCCCACCGGGACCTCCTCGACCAGCTCATCCACTTCTTCAGGCTCCTCCTCAACTCTGTCCGGCTCTAGCTCCTCGACATCATCAGGTAGCTCCACCTCTGGCACCGATACCACTACGCCGACCGTTACGCCATCCTCTGTAGGTTCGTCTACCACCAGTGGTACCACGCCGACCACCTCGGCAACGACTCCTACGACCAGCAGTACCTCAACCAGCACAAGCTCGACGACCACGACGTCTACCTCCGCCACTCCTTCCAGTGCTGCGGCTCGTATTGGATCCTCCACGTCTCTCGGTGGTGTCGCTGCGTTGCTCGTCCTTTCTGGTGTGCTTGCTTTCTAAAACGTTTTTTTTTCATTGATACCATCCCCCATACATGTGGGGGATTGAACGATTATGGTGTTTTCTCAGATATCCTGTTCTTCGTGGGGGAGAGTGGTGTATTGGTGATTTCTTTTCTTCCTCGTGTTTCTGTTGTATTATTTCTTTTGAGGTTGATCCCACGTACTTTTTACGGTTACCCTACGTCTTGCACTTGTAGAAGGTTGACGTTGAATTGTAATGCTTTTGTCATGCCATGGCGTGGGAACGGCTTGCCTTGCGCGGAATCTCAACTGACTTGAACCTCGCCGGTGACTGCTGCGAATGATAGTACCGAGATTGTCCGATGTCTGCTGCTGTAGATGCCAAACATTATCGCAAGCAGAAACCGAAAGAATCTAAATCGCATCCTCTCCCGAGCGGCGCGGAACGTCTCAAGACCATCGTCCGCCGTCTGCCCCCCAACTTACCCGAAGATATCTTTTGGCAGAGCGTCCAAGCCTGGGTCACAGACGACACCATCACCTGGAAGTCGTACTGTCCTGGAAAGTGGCGTACGAAGCGGTACGTCCAAGAGGGTGGAGGAGAGAGAAGAGCAAACGGGAACGCTGATCGCACTTTGAAAACTCGATATGACATAGGTTGAACAAGGAGGGCATATCCTCGCGCGCGTACATCGCATTCAAGAACGAGGAGCAAGTGGCGACGTTTAGTCGTGAATATGACGGCCATCTGTTCAGAGACAAGGCTGGTGCGTTTATTGGGTTCCGACCCCACCCTCAATGATGTTTTGTTTGGTGACTGAACCCCGTCGTCAGGCAATGAATCACAAGCAGTCGTAGAATTTGCACCGTCCCAAAAGGTGCCCACAGAGAAGAAAAAGGTTGACGCGCGGAACAACACTATCGACAAAGGTTATTCACTTCTCTCGTTTTACCTCCGCTCGACGTGCGTTCTCATCTCATTCATCCACATACAGACGAGGACTACTTGTCCTTTCTCGAGACGCTCAAGAACGGTCAGAAGGCTGAGCCCGCGTCGCTCGAATCTCTCAGTGAGTGCGGTTGAGGACGTCGCACCGCCGACTTCGGTCTCTGATGTACCTCCCTCCCTTTTTATGTATTCCTGTTGTTGTTGCTGCCGCGTCGGGCGCCGGCGGTGGTAATAGTCGCTGCTTCTCAGCCCCCGCCTCATCCGACGACCACGCCACTTCTCGAAGCCCTCAAAGCGGAAAGGCTAGCTCAGAAGGACAGGGAGACGATTCTTCGCAGTCACGCGCACTACAAGGACGCCGTTGCTTCCTCGTCGAAAAAAGAAGAAGCCAAGAAGAAGGCGGCAGCGGCAGCGCAAGCCGCGAAGCAGTCGGAACCGCCTGCGTCGTTGAGTAAAAAAGCTAAAAAGGCTGCTGCCGCCGTTGCATTTGGCTCTGCAGCAGGAGTGCAGAAAGCACCTTCGACGCAGACACAGGATGGACAGGGTTCTTCCCCTGCAAAGAGCCATCCTGCTGCCGGTGCATCGACATCCCCGTCAAGCGGGAAGCCATCTACGCCGGCGTCGGCGTTTGGACGACATCGCCATCCAAAGAATAAGGGCGATGCCGCCTTACCTTCGTCTGTACCTGCCTCTGCGTCTGCATCTGCCCCTGGCCCTGTGCCACCGACAAAGTCAGGTCCAACGTCTGTCGCCGCGTCCGCGGAAATCGCCTCTGCATCCCCCAGTTCGGCGCGCAAGAGCCGACCTACGATCGGGCTCGGGCGGCAGTTGGAGGCGGCCCTGAACGGAGCTGGGGTGGCGATTGCTCCGACTCCTGGTGGTGATCGCGAACGCAAGAAGCGTGACAAGGGGGGTGGCTCGGGTGCTGGAGGGGTGTCTGTGTCTGCTGTAGGTGGTACAACCGAGGGCGCTGGTGCTGGGAAAGGGGGTAAGCATGGTCACGCTGTACCGAGTATTTTGCAGCGTCCAGAGGGTCAATCGGGTCAGCCGGACGTGGTGATTATGCAGAGGCCGCTGTCGCCCCGAGGGACGGAGGCTTCGGCTTCCGCGGGGCACGGAGAGTCTGGCGGCGGCGGCGGTGGCGGCGCCCCG